>QFET01017665.1:0-17350 GCA_003316355.1 Tuber calosporum | reverse complement strand
AGGGGGAGGGGAGCCCAGGGGCAGGCATAAGGGGGGGGAAGGCGGTGACCGTCTCGCGGATAAAGCAACCGAGGGCAAGAAGGAGTGGAAGCGAGGACCAGGGAGGGGCCTCAGGGCCAATGTCGGTGACACCTAGGAGGTAGCGTGACTGTTCCAGCGCCGTTGAGGGACAGCGTAGGATGGCATGGCTCAAAGTCTCATCCTCGTCCCCACAACGGAGGCAGAGGGTGGGAAGGCCAACGGAAAACCAGGAGGGGTGGGCCGCAATGTTGCTCTTGTGTGAGTGCATCTTATGCACGCACCAGGCAATGAACTTCCCAAGGCCCATGAAGGGGTGTGGCGACAGGGGCCTAGGGAAACGATAATAATCGGGAGGAGGAGCGGTCCTGAGCCAGTCATCCATAAGAAGATCATGGGCGTTCCGGTGCAGAACACCGTAGGCAGAGGTCATGGCTGTCGCAGGCGGCAGGGGGTGGGGGAAGGATACTAGATCCGTCCTAATCAAGGGGGCAAAGGATAACGAGCATAAGAGTGGTAGAGCCAGATGAGCCAGAGCATCAATTGGGAGGTGTGTGGGTACCTGGGGTGTAGGGGGGGACGTCTGTCAGCTCAGGGGCATAACATTAGCGGGTAGACGCCTACACAGGTGTCGGAATGAATCTGGTGCATGGAACTGCAACAGCGAAGGAAAGTCTGGAGGAAGGTTAGCTGCAGCGGGACTGGCAACTAGCTATCTGTGTCCGTGACCTTCCTTATATAGGTGCTCTTCCCACAACCCTAACCCTGGTGACTTTACTATGAATCACCTCCTTGGTATGACTGCCGTGTTAGTCATTGTATAACAAACATCCTATGACTCACAATCCGAGTCATAGTATACAATCCCAATAGTATCCAATTTCCATAAAAGGTCATGTGCACTAATCGCGTCCCATGCGTGAAACCCCTGACTCATACTTAGAGTCAGGTGCGAAAGTCATTACATCATATGACCTTACAATCGTGAGTCATGAAACCATAAACATAAATCAAATCAAACATCATAATCATAAATGATCTCATAAATCGTGAGTCATGTGAAATATTCCATATTGCTAAGTCACGATTTGTGACATGGACAAGAACAACTACCAATCTACCTTCATACTAAAATACTCCTCACACAACCGTGCATATAGTATACTCTTAATACCGTGTTGTATTTTCAAACTCATGCTATAAGATTGTGCCAATACACATAATTTGAACAGGTTATGAGCCAGGTAAATCCATAGCTATACGACTTACACTTACACGCTATCCTCTTTCACCACGAAAGAAATTCTTTCCGAAATGAAACAAACAACTTTCGCCAAAAATATTTCGTGTAAAATTGAAACATTTCCGCGAAACGAAACCCGAAACGAATCATCGGTCAAACGAAACATCGTTCGCAATGCGAAACGTTCTTGGCGAAACATTCTTTGCAACTCAATACGAAAAGTCTTGGCGTTCCTCACTAAAGTGCGAGTTTTCCTCCATTACTAAATCCGAGTTCTTACGGAAAGTGCAATTTTCTTGCTGCAACCACTCACAAGTGCAAAGCAAAGTACCGGGACTAAGCAACCAAAGTCACTTTGCCTTTAGCAAGCAAAAATGGCCACCGCAGAAACCACCTTTCCTCCTCCAGAAACTCCTGCACCAAACCCCAGATCTTATCCCATAAACTCCAAAAATAGTTGGGCACCCAGTTACAAATTGAGCTCCATCCCAAAGCTCACTGGCCCTAATAACTACCGGACCTGGCGAGATATCCTGGAATATGTCCTTACTTTATATAATTGCTGAGACATAGTAACTGAAAAGGAAATTCTACCGGAGGAAGCAGAGGACGAGGATGGAATTAATAACTCTGAGAGATTAGATAAATTCCGCGATCAATACCAATGGGCCTTGGCCTACTTCCTTAAAACAATTGACCCCCAATAGCTTATTTTGAAGGCTACCCACAAAACACCCTCCGCTATCTGGTAAGCGTTCCAAGATAAATTTGCTAGAGAAAACACCACCACCTTCTTCGAACAACTCAACGCTGTCCTCGATACCAAGTACGATACCTCTGCACCTATTGCAGGCCATACCAACAAGTACGATACCCTCTGGAATCGAATGCAACACTGTTGCTCCTCCTCCTCTGCTGACGACCGATATGTTCTACCATTTTTATTCAAATCGGTCTAAGTCTCCTGAAGCCAAAACAGCAGTTGTTATCCGCTCCAGTTCCGAGTCGATGAGTAACATTGTCGACAACCTCCAAACCAAGGAGGACCTTACCTATGACCATGGCAACAACAAGATGTTGGACATGGGACCCTTGGTCAGCCCTGAGGACGACAAAGCGTATAAAAGCGCTGATGTCAAAGGAAAAGCAAGGGAACCTCCCCAGAGACCTGTGGCCATATCCAAGGAATGTACCTACTGCAAAAAGGATTACCCCACTGCTCGCGCTCAGGGACATACCTGGAATGAGTGTAATAAACTCAAGGGCAACAACTAAAAGAAGAAGGAAAAGAAAGCTGTTAGTTCAGCAATGATCGGCAAAGAAGAAATATCTGAACCGGTCAGTACATCCACATCCCTTATCTCTACGCAAATGACTCCTTACCCACATAACTGGGTAATCGATACAGGCGCAAGCTCACACATGACAAGTAACCTAAACCCCCTTATAAACCTTGTACCAAGTACAGGGACTGTTAAGTTAGGCGATGGTTCGGTAATAGAATCATGTGGCTGAGGAACTGTCAAGCTTATGGCCAAAACTTAAAACGGTCATGTAGCCCTTGTATTCCCAAAACATGTTCTCAGGGTTCCGAAGTTAGGTCAAAGTAAATTGTTGCCATGGCGCGCTATTGTTTCTTTAGGGAATTGTTTTTCTTTGCATAGTAAAGGGGCGGATATGTTTGTATACAGGGAGAATATAAGAGAATTGATATGGGGAAAGCATTACGGTCAAGATTATGTTGTGCAAGAAGAGAAAGTAGTGGCGAACAAGATGACTTACCAAGAGTGGCATGAAGCCTTTGGACATGCTTCACTATCCTACCTCAAAAGTACCAACTACTCAGACAATCCAACTATCCCCGAAGTTCCGAAAGACCGGCAGTGTGAAACCTGCATTACGTCCAAATCAACTAAACGCAAACCCGAATCTACGGACAAAAGATGTGAAAATCCCTATGATTTAATCCACTCTGATCTTAGTGGAAAATTATTTACCCCTTCCTTCAGAAACTCCTGGTACTATGTCACCTATATTGATGATTGTACACGGTACACCTGGATTTACCCTCTTAAAGCCAAATCCCATACCATTAAAGTATTCAACCAATTCATCAAAGAAAGAGAGACTCAGGACAACACTACTATTAAACGATTCAGGACCGATCATAGAGGAGAATATATCAACTAAGATATGACTACCATGTTTGAAAAACTGGGTATCATACATGACAAAATACCTCCCTACTCTCATGAATCGAATGGCGTTACCGAACGGTACAATAGGACCATTATCACATCTACACGCTCTATGTTATCAGGTCCTACACCGCGTTTTTGGGCCGAAGCAGTTACAACTGCTGTATACCTCCGGAACATCCTCCCTAACCGATCCATAGGAAAACTAACGGCCTATGAATCTCTCTACAACAAGATGCCATTAGGAAACTACCTACGCCCCTACGGAACTAAATGCTTTGTCCATATACCTGAGGAGATCAGAAAACCAGGAACAAAGTTACAGCCCCGCGTCATAGATGGATACCTTGTTGGATATTCTTCCTCCAGCAAAATATACCGTATATACATACCATCATTGCACAAAATCTCAGAAACGCGTCAGCTCCACTGGACAACCAAGACTTTACTACCTCTTGATCCAAAGGAGCCTGTACCCTCATCAGAGACCTTTGCAACAGTCTACCCACCTTCCTACCAAAGAGCACTGGCTCCTGATAAAACTCTACCAAACGAAACAAATGACAAACCAACCATTGAAGTACATCAACCTCCACCGCCTGAACATCCTGAAGATTATGACAGTCCCCAAACTCCGGAGAAACACCAGAACCTCCTGTACAGGAAGTACAACTGGAAAGTCCTCCTGAGATAAGGACCAGATCTGGCAGAACCGTTCGCCCACCACAATACTTTGGCAGAAATGTCACTGTACCATCTGACGATGATTCCAAGACCTATACCCAAGCATTGAACAGCTCGCATAAGGCACAATGGACCAACGCAGTAGACGAGGAAATAAAGGCACTTAAGAAAAGTGGTAATTTCGATGAAGTAGATAAACCTACAGGACGCAAGATTATTGACAGTAAATGGGTCTTTAAGACCAAGCGAAATGCTGATGGTACATTAGAAAGGTACTGTGCAAGGGCTGTTGCTAAAGGATTTTCACAAGTACCAGGTTTTTACTTTGAAGATACTTTTGCTCCGGTTATACGATATGAATCACTCCGCTTCCTCATTGCAATTTGTGCTAAAAACAAATGGCGACCACGGTATTTCGATGTCAAATTCGCATTCCTTTATGGTGAATTTAAAGAAGAAGTCGACATGCGACCGTTACCTGGGTTCGGTAATGGAGACAAAGTATGGCGACAAAACTGATGTGTCTATGGACTTAAGCAATCTGCGAACGAATGGTACGCTCTCCTCGCTAGATACTTAACATCCAAAGGTTTTGCGATATCCGCCTTTGACCCATGCATGTTTGTTCACGTGAAATACGACAAATACCTCTCGGTTTACGTTGACGACATCGCTATATACTCGGCCAACACCGCCCAAGCTACTTCCCTAATAGAAGACGTGAAAACGGCTCTTGAGATTACAGACTTAGGGGAAGCTACATTCCTACTTGGCCTACACATCACCTATACAACAGAGAGGATACATCTTACCCAGCAACGATACATCATGTCAGTCCTGGAGCGATATGGTATGGAAAACTCACAGCCTGTTTCTACCCCCTTACCCAAAGGCATTCAACTACGGAAAGGGACAGTGGATGAACAGATACCGGACATGTCAATATACCAATCAATAATTGAATCACTTATGTACCTGAGTACTGGTACCAGACCCGATCTAGCGTATACCATATCATTTCTCTCACAATTTTCTTCCTGCCCGACCAATAGGCACCTAAAGGCCGCTAAACACGTCCTTTGGTACATTCACGGTACAAAAGACATTGGACTCTTCTACCCTTATACAACTACAAATGCTATGAACACCTATGTGGATGCGGACTTTGCAGCTTGTCTCGATACCCGCCGCTCCTTCTCAGGGTATGTTATTCTCTTTAACAATACCTGTATATCCTGGCGGTCGAAGAAGCAAGCCTCTGTTGCAACATCTACTACGGAAGCGGAATATGTAGCTCTGTCCCTAGCAGCAAGGCAAATGCAATGGTACATCAAAGGTCACAGTGACATCCGGCTTACAACACCGATCGCTTTACATGCCGACAATACCAGCATAAATTTTCTGGCAACCAACCATCAACTTAATGAACGTACAAAACATATCGATATCCATTTTCACAAAATACGAAAAGAGATCGATAACGGTTCTTTCACACTCCTGAAGGTTGTGTCATCAGAAAACCTAGCCGACATTTGTTCCCAGGTACTTGCAAAACCTGCACATGAACGGATGATGAGATTGTTGGCCTGTAGATAATGAGGGGAAGTGTTGAAATTCTTCAATTCGTTTCATATGTATATTTCCGATGGTAATATTGTTTATGTCTCTACTTGGTTATTTCTAGTTTACTCAGGGAAACTATGGATATTACTACAGCTAGGGTATATCATATTCTCAGTTATCTTTCATGATAATGTTTGAGAATTAATGCGTATATTTCTTATGTTATGTGCAGGATTTCTCAGTTATCTTGCCATTTATAGTGACCTTTTACCAGTCCTGTGTCATGTGCTATCTTTCCATTTATTTCGCGCACACCACTTCTGATTACGCATATTTTATTGGGATTTCCTTGCTAGTTTTTCATGGTCAAATATGTTCGTACTTATATTTCTTACAATGTTTTACCTATTTTGTTACTGAGTACAAGGAGGAGACACACCTGTATAAATAGCTTGTTGCCGCCTACTTTGTTTTAGTTAATTAAGGACAAGAACTACTACCAATCTACCTTCATACTACAATACTCCTCACACAAGCATGCACATAGTATACTCTTAATACTGTGATGTATTTTCATACTCATGCTATAAGATTGTGCCAATACACATAATTTGAACAGAAAGGATATAGTGGTAGCCAGTGCTTTGGCTAAACAGTCAAAATAGGACCGACCGAAATTTTCACGCAAACCACAGACGGCAATGCTCATAGGAGGACCTAATCAAGCTAAGGTCACCAACATACAAGGCGGAGCTACACCTCGGTTATGGGAATCATGGGACACTGAAATATCCTAAATGGCACCAATGGCGACGGCGATTGGGTATTCAGGGTACCAGGAAACTGCTGACCGGAATCGAAATAGGGGATCCCTCTAGGCTAGGGAGTGAGGAGTAGTGGCTTTCGCAGTCGCTATTCAGAATAGGAGGACAAGAGAAGTTGTCTGTAAGTCTATAAGTCGTTAAAAGAACACGGTTAGTGGACACACAAAGGTGGAGCAAACCTTTTTAGAATGACAAAGGAGGGTGGTCGCATCTTTGATCCTGTGATACAACCAAGTCTCACCCATTTTTCAAAGGCCGGCAGGACAACAACCAGGCATGCTACTGAAATGAAAAATAGTGCAAAAGAAAGCTAGCGAGATTCTCTTCAAGAGTAAGCAACCAAAACAGCAGCCTTGATTAGAGGACCCTGCGCGGGGTCCCAACTAGAGTCCATGGTCCAAGGAACCAAGAGGACTTGAAAATAATTATTGTGGTTTTTAGGTTCGTTTAACTTCCGACCCCTGAAGGACCTCTGGGTTTAGCTCCTCATTGAGCCACTTGTCCAGGAAGCCATGCGGGAAAATGGCAGCCAGTAAGCCTGAATAAAGCGCCAGGGTTCTTTCAGTTCCGGAAAACGCAACATATCTTGAAAGCGTGCCAGAACGGCCATTTTAGTCACCAGACCAGGTGATGGGTTGGGCTTTGTCCTAACGGTACAATTATCCAACGGGTTGGCCCGGGTGGTGTTTGAACGCGTGACCTCTGTCCCGATGCTTTTGGCAAGCCAATACCAAATGCAACCAACTAGACCATGACCCCCGAAGGGACCAATAGTATAAATAAAAACCTCTCCTTATACTGAAATTTTCGGGGTTTTTTGCGAAAATGCCGAGGTTCCAAAGGCTATTATTTTCATGATGGGATAAGCTATTCCAAATTTGGAAACAGTTAACCTTTTCGGAATTTGACATACTTTCGGAAACAATTTTATTTTTGAAAACATACTACCCTTTTAGGAAATTACATTCAAAAACTATAGCTAAGTTATTCAAAAAACCCCAGCGCATATTACTAACAGCTATGCATATTAGCGATGCATAAAATTCTGTGCATAATTATGCACACATGTTTCCTATGAAAATAGGATTTTTTAATTTTCATGGGAGCCCCTCCGCAGGGGGTAAAGACCGCTTGTAGTGGGCCACCCAGAATCTTAGTAACTTGATTATTGTGTTCTGAGTCGTCTGAGGAGACCTCTCTGGTAGAAATAATGCTGGCGTTGTCACGAACACCCAACATATACAAGCATCTTGTCTTCTAAACGAGGGCGAACAGATATAACACGGCCACACAAGTGACAAAAACTTAATCAGGAAGAACCCAAATGCTATCAATGCCCGAAAGGCGATGCACATATTTTTGTGTACCATAAACATTATCGCATAAAAGTCCTACTGGACTCAGGATCCAATATTTTCATTATTCACAAAAAAATACGTAAAGGAATTGAATATTACCTATGTATCTCGTCAGGATCCTATCACTAATCTAGGATTTTCAGGACACCAATTCTCTACTGGAAGGGATTATGAGTGTCCCCTCGACTTGGAGAGGGGAAAAGATAAACATTTGTCAAAAGTTGTTTACGAAATCGCACCTAGCGGATATTATGGATTAATAATTCCATTTGGGTGGTGGAATGATGAACAACCCATAAAGGAAATTCATTACTCAGGCAAATGGAGTTTTGAGGCTCCGGGATGTCAGCTCCACCTTTTACAAGAAGACAAAGGCATATCTATCGAATGGGATCACGAGGTGGTGGAAGAGCCGGAGGCAGTCGTTATTGCAAGAATTGCCAGAATAGATGATGATAAGGAAGAACTAGTCCTCGCTTCATTTCCCAAACAATACCACGGCTACAAGGACCATTTTCACCCGGAAACTGCAGCAAAATTACCCTCTGATCAAACCTTTGATCACGCTATTGACCTCAAACCATACTCTCAACCACCCTGGGGACCAATCTATCTGCTGTCGGAGAAACAGCTAAATGCACTAAGAACATATTTGGATGGTATGTTAAAACATGGAAGGATATCCCCCAGCAAGTCTCCTGCCGTGGCACCAATACTTTTTATTCCCAAACCAGATGGACGCCTCAGATTGGTAGTACACTACCGAGGTTTGAACAAAGTCACCATCCACAATAAGTACCCTCTACCTCTGATGACCGAACTACTGTACCGTGTTCAAGGAGCAACCATTTTCACCAAGCTGGACCTCAAAGATGGATACCATCTAATCCGCATAAGAAAGGGTGATGAATGCAAAACTGCCTTTCGCACAAGATATGATCTATATGAATACAAGGTCATGCCATTTGGACTTGTTAATGCACCTGCAACTTTCCAGTCAATTATGACTATGATCCTAAAAGACTTCCAGGATGAAGGAGTAGTAGTATATATCGATAATATACTCATATACTCAAAAGCGGAAGAGGATCACGTCATATTAGTGCAGAAGGTACTGGAATGACTACGGAAATATCATATGGCCATATCCAGGGCAAAGAGCACATTGCTGTCATATCTGTGGAGTTTCTCGGGTATATAGTGGCTGTTGATGGAGACACTATGAGTGAGTGCAAAGTTGAATCAATTAAGGCCTGGCAACCACCTACCTCAGTAAAAGATATTCAAATCTTTATGGGATTTGCTAATTTTTACCAACGATTCATAAAGAATTTATCTGCACTATGTGCACCAATTACCGATTTATTGAAGGGAAATCTAAAGGATTTTGCTTGGGGAGAAATACAGCAAATTGCATTTGATGAACTCAAACGACGGTTTATTACAGCTCCCATACTTTGTCACTTTCATCCTGAAAGAGAAATGGTAGTGGAAACTGATGCAAGCGATTATGCTCTCGGATGTGTACTGTCTCAATATATGGATAAGAAGTTGCATCTGGTTGCATTGCATTCCAGGAAGCTTACCCCAGCAGAACGCATCTATGGTATCCATGATAAGCAATTATTGGCAATATTAGTTGGTTTAGAAGAATGGCGACACTACCTGGCAGGAACTGATGAACCTTTCACCATCTATACCAATCATCAAAATCTACAATACTTTCTCAAACAAAGGCCTAGTCGGCAAGACAAATCCAATGGGCTTAAAAGTTGACCGATTTTAACTTTAAAATCATTTACAGACCTCGGACCAAAGGAGGTAAACCTGACGCATTAAGCAGGCGGCCTGAGTACCGCCCTAAGGAGGGAGCTGAGCATGCCAAGCAGGCTATACTTCAGTCTCATGACTTTGGAACCCACCAGAATAACCGAAACTTAGTGGTGGCAGTCATATGGGGAATAGAAAATTTGAAACGACCCGAACCAGGATTGCCAGAAGATCAAAGCACCAGTTCGGTTAGGGTTAAAAGGTTACTATACGAAGCAAGAATTCCTACTCGAGGTTCCAACTTAGCGGCAGGACACGACCTATTCAGTACTGAAGATACCATAGTTCCTTCTAGAGGGCAAGTAGTCATAGGGACTAGATTAGCTATCGGACTACCAATTTGAACATATGCCCGTATTGCACTACAGAGTGGATTGGAAGTCAAGCATGGCATTTCCATTGGAGCTGGGATAGTAGATGCGGACTATAGGTGGGAGGTTAAGATCCTCCTAGTCAACATTACTGACAAGGCTTTCCAGGTATAGACCGGAGACAGCATAGCACAACTGATTGTGGAAAGAATTGATAAAAGAGAGCTTCATGCAGTCAGGGAGTTGGAAGATACAAAACGAGCAGGCCAAAGAGTTGGGAGCTCGGGTATCCACTTAGAAGAAACTCAGCTGCAATTATGTTTCCTACATTCTAATGCAAAACACGAGTTTCTGGACACAACTGATATTGCCGTTCACCCAATATGCACTAAAGGACAAACCTTAATGTCCAATGCAATAATTGCTAAGTGCGATGTCAAGAAATTTGATATGAACTTCATGGCAAGATCAAAGAGAAAGCAAAGGATGATCCGGAGTAGACGCGTATTAAGCGGGAGTTACAACAATTAGGAGATGATGGCAAGCCAATGCCAAAACAAGGGACCATGACGAATGGAATGCTTTTGTACAAAGAATGCCTATATATTCCCCAAGACGAAACTCCGCAAACCGATATTGCCAAAGGTTTTCATGACTCAAAAGTTGCAGGACATTTCAGTCAAGAAAAAACTCTAGAGATTATCACTAGGGATTTTTACTGGAAAGGAATTACAAAATGGATAACGGACTATGTACGGTCATGTACAGAATGCCAAAAGGCCAAGGCACCAAGAGATGCACACTTTGGCCTACTACAACCATTACAAGTACCTTTTGCAGCTTAGGCATCTACCTGGGTAGATTTTATTATGTAACTACTGTTACGGGGTAGCCAATTCTGTACTGCTGAATTGCCTGGGCCGTACTTGTATCGAGAGGGTAGGAGAACTGTCAGGAAAGCTCCGGTAAGAATAAAGATAAAAGGTAAGCTGGTTCTCGAAAGCTTTAAGGTTGTTTTAACAAATAACTGAATATTGTTAAGGTCTCTTCTCCATTGCTTGATGATCCCTTTACTATAGGATTACTTTTTTTTGTGATTATCTCATATATTCACTGTTAATGTACAGGAACCTGCATGGAGCGCTAGCTATGGCATAAAAGAAACGTTAATTCCAAACGTGCAAAACAAAAGAAATAACCACACAAGTTCTCCCCTAGTAATGACCATAGCATCACCGCGCCCAGCGATGGCGACTAATTCAAAAAGTATAGAATGAAATAATATCAAATGAAATCATAACCGAAAGGAAAGATATAGCAGGAAAGTCAACCACTCAATCTGAGTCATAGTCGGAGGAGGAGGAGGCAGCAGAAGCAAAAACTGCTGGCATGGTGGGTGGGAAGTTTGTGCGAGTTGCGCAGATGTATGAGGCAAGACCAAGGATCATGTCCAGGTCGGCCCAAAGTGGAGAGCTATGGTCCATCGAAGACAGCTTCGGAGGGTAAAGCTGGCATTCTTGGGACTTGAAGGGGAGGTGGAGAATTGCATGCTCGAAAGTTTCATCCTCTGAGTCGCAGGAAGGGCAGGTTGGAGGGCGATCGGCATCGTTCCATGAGGGTTGCGCAGCAAGATAGCTCTTGCAAGCGCGCATTTGGTGAATTCGCCCATTTGTGAAGCGGTCGAGGCCCATGAAGGCATGTGGGCGATGTGACGGCTTATACTGATAGTAAGGAGGGTGTGGGGACAGGAGTGTCCAATCAGTGAGGAGGTCCTTTCTGCACTCCTCCTTCATCAATCTGTAGGAGACATCACCTGGGATCGGAGGAGGGGGGGCTACAAAGTTCCCGGTAGGAGGTGGGAGTTTATCTGTGGGAGTTTGAACCCGTCCAGTGCAGCCTTGACCAAGAGGTAGCACATCCCTTCAATTGGGAGGTGAGAGAGGACAGTGGGTATGGGCCTTGGTTGGTTCCAGCAGAGGGGGATGTATTTGGCCCTAATGCCACGAAGGAGGTGGCTGGAGGAGTCCCCTGCTCTAAGGTTGGAGTAGGATGGAAATGATGGGGGCAGCCAGGCTGCAGCTGGGTTGATCTCGGGAGGGGAGCAGGCCAGCCGTAGAGCGGCCATGCTGCTGCGATGGGGGAGGAGAGAGTTGAGAGGGGGGAGGCAAGCCACACAGAGAAGGATAGATACAGGAGTCGTTGAGAAGCAGTTGGTAACCCTTCGTTGTTCCTTGTTCCAAATGACCTCCATCTTCCCCATTATCGCAGTGTTGGGGATGAGGAGGTCCGCTCCGTAGGTGAGGACTGGTAGCTGCAGGCCCATGGCTAGTCTGTGGTTCAGGTAGGGAACTATGCCTATGCCAGGAGGAGAAAGTTGCCTGATGAGGACGAAAGCCTGCTGAGCGAAGGATAGCCTATTTAGGAAGTGGGTGGAGGGTTGCATCGAGGGTGAGAACCAGTATCCTAGCCATCGGACTATTGAAGAGGGGTGGAAGGGACTCCCATCGAGAGAGTTTGGGGCCAGTGAGGGGTGATAGCGATCTCTTGGTGTTCGCCAATAGATGATTGGGTTTTGGGGATGGAGAAGGAGACTCCAAGTGGGGTGGCCTTCCCGTAGAGGCGGGTGTAGTAGTGTTGTAGAAGCTGGATGTTCCTCCGGTATGACCCTGACCCAACTGTGACAGTAAAATTATCGACATAGGAAAACATAATCCCCTTTGGGATAGACAAGTGCAAGGAGGAAACATATATTAAAAATAACAAAGGAGAGATAGGGGAGCCTTGGGGGGCGCTCACTTGTACAGGCAAGAAAATATTAGGGGAACCCTGAAAAATCAGGCATCATTTGCGGTCAGTAAAAAAGGAACGAACCCAAGAAACCGGATAAGGATATACACCTTTGGCGCGAAGTTGGGAAGATAAACAAGAAGAGGAAATATTATCAAAGCCTCCCTTAATATCAAGGAAGAGGGTAGAGGTCTTGAGGCCTGCACGTTGCAGCAGGCGGACCTGGCGAGTGAGGGCAGCACATGCGTCGAAGGTGCTGAGTCCGGGAAGCGAGCCACATTGGCTTGGGTGGATGAGGCCAACGGTGCGGGCCATTAGTGAAAGGCCGGTTGCCATTATCCTTTCCAGAATCTTAAAAATAGTTTCTAGGAGGACAATGACGCGGAGGGAGGAGGGGGAATTGTAATCAGATTTGCGGGGCTAGGAGAGGACAATGCCCTTGGCTCTTTTAAGGGAGGAGGGGTGGAAGCCATAGGTCAGCAGGGGACCAGGGAGAGAGGTGAGGAAGGTGGGGTTGATGTTATTGATCTTGTTCCATATGCAATAGGGGATGAGGTCGGGCCCAGAGGCTGAGGTGTTGGAGGATTTGCGAAGGGCGAGGGAGACTTACTGTTTCTGAAGTGGCAGGAATTCCGCGTATGGTCGCAGGATGGATGGCGAGGATTGGGGGTCTTTAGGAGGAAAAAAGTGATGCAGGACAGAGGTGTTGACTTCGACGGGTGTCGTGGCGTTGGGAAAGGAGAGGAAACGATCAGGGGGGCGCCCGCTAGCGATCCTACAGGCGGCCCATACCGATTTGGAGTCCAAGGAGGCAAGGAAAGAGTTCCAGTATAATTCCTTGGCCTTTTTTATGGCCTTGAAATATGCAAGGCGGGAGGCACGAGCGCTGTCAGAGAGGGTGGTGGAGGGGGACATGCGTGATATTCTTGCCTCTCTGTTGAAAGCTTGGCGCAGCTGGGATAGTTCAGCTGTCCACCATGGCTTTGACCTGAAGCAAGGACATTTGTTTGGTGTATGCTGGGCTAGGAGGCAGGTGATGGTGCGCAGGTGGCGGTCAAACCAAGCACTAAGTGAGGCAGAGGTAGGGAGCGGGGAAGGAGGTAGGACCGATAGATCCTTAATGAGAGGGGAGAGTGTGTGCCAATCCGTTTTGGTCCAGTTAGGAGTGGGGTCAGGCTGTTGTAGGAATGGCGTAGAAAGGGCTATTGTGATTAGGGAATTGGTCAGAGCCAGTCAGTGGGAGGATGACTCCATGAGTTAACAAAGGGGGCAAGGGAGGGATTTGCGAAGGCAAGGTCTAAGACTCCAGGTCTGGATGTACCATCGAAGGGGAACATAGTGAATACACCTGGTGTATTTATAAGTGAGTAGCCTAGCTCGGAGGCCAGGTCAAAGTATGGGCAAGAAAGACTAAATTCAGTCTCAGAAAGGACCCTTAAAGGGTCGGAGAGAGGGTGTTGGAGGTTCAAATCTCCAACCAGGAGGGTGGGGAAAGCGTGTTCCATGAAAATAAAAGATGGGGTAATTATACGGGTGTTGGATGAGCGCCCGGTAGTGGAGTAGGCATTGTAAACACGGAAGACCCATTGAGTTGAATTAACCAGGCTTGAGGGGGAGTGGATATCAACTGCCATAAAGTCCAGCTGGTCAAAAAAAACGGCCAGTAAAGCAAAAACTTGCATGAAATCAAGGAGGTCATAAATGGCCACCTTAGGTTTAGCGCCATTAGTAGTAGGTGGGGAAAAAGATTTATAAGAGGAAAATATTGGTTGTCGCCCCTTGAAGACTGGAGGATCCTGCAGGGCGACCAAGTGTGGAGGGGTGGGCATAGCCTTAAGGCTATTGAATAGGGACAGAAACACATTCCAGCGCCCAAGGCAGTTGTGCTGAATGAGGGAGAGGTTAGTGCCTGCCGCCTGCGTCAGGGAGGGGGGGTCCAGTGCGGGACTCATTGGTGAGGAATGCCCGATGGGCCATGTGGGAGTGGAGAACTGGAGAGCCAGGTGGGGACTGTTGCAACAGATTTGGGTCGAGGGTCAGCTGGAGCGCCAGTTGGTGGGACTGGCTGTCTGGGGGTTGTAAGATCGATGGTGGCAGTGGTGGGGGAGGGAGTCCTGGGTCGATCGGGTAGGGTGGGTGCATCCTGGTCCATGACATCATCAGGTCCTTGTATACCCTCAGGCTCAGAGGGGACGTCATCGTCAATGGGAGGGAGGGGGCTGGATGGGCAGGAACGGTCGGTGGCAGGATCCCTTTACTATAGGACTTTTTTGATTTTTTTTGATTATCTCATATATTCGCTGTTAACGTACAGGAACCTGCATGGAGCGCTAGCAATGGCATAAAGAAACGTTAATTCCAAACGTGAAAAACAAAAGAAATAAGCGCACATGTTCTCCCCTAGTGATGACCATACCGTCACCGCACCCCGCAATGGCGACTAATTCAAAAAGTATAGAGTGAAATGATACCAAAAGAAATCATAACCGAAAGGAAAGATATAAATATATAAAAGGAAAGTCAAACCGCTCAGTTTGAGTCATAGTAGGAGGAGGAGGAGGCTGCAGTAGCAATAACTGCTGGCATGGTGGGCGGGAAGTTTGTGCGAGTGGTGCGGATGTATGAGGCAAGACCAAGGATCATGTCCACGTCGGCCCAAAGTGGAGAGCCATAGTCCATCGTAGACAGCTTCGGAAGGTAAAGCTGACGTTCTCGGGACTTGGAGGGGCAGGGGAGAATTGCATGCTCGAAGGTTTCGTCCTCTGAGTCGCAGGAAGGGCAGGTGGGAGAGCGATCTGCATCGTTCCATGAGGGTTGCGCAGCAAGATAGCTTTTGCCAGCGCGCAGTTGTTAGATTCGCCCTGCTGTGAAGCGGTCGAGGCCCATGAAGGCATGTGGGCGTAGGGACGGCTTGTACTGGTAGTAAGGAGGGGGTAGGAACAGGAGTGTCCAATCGGTGAGAAGGTCCTTTCTGCACTCCTCCTTCATCAATCTGTAGGAGACAGCACATGGGATCAGAGGAGGTGGGGCTAAGACAGTGCCTGGTAGGAGGTGTGAGTTTATCTGTGGGAGTTTGAACCCGTCCGGTGCCACCTTGACCAAGAGGAAGCACATTGCATCGATTGAGAGCTGAGAGTGGACGGCGGGTATGGGCCTTGGTTGGTTCCAGCGGAGGGGGATGTAGGTGGCCCTAAGGCCACATAGGAGGTGGCAGGAGGAGTCCCCTGCCCTAAAATTGGAGTAGGATGGAAATGATGTGTGCAGCCGGGCTGGGGCTGGGTTGATCTCGGGAGGCGAACAGGCCAACCGTAGTGCTGCCATCCTCCGGCGATGGGGGAGGAGCAAGTTGAGAGGGGGGAGGCAAGCCTCGCAGTGAAGGATAGATATAGGAGTCGATGAGAAGCAGTTAGTGACCCATCGTTGGACCTTGCTCCAAAAAACCTCCAACTTACCCATCATCGCAGCGTTGGGGACGAGGAGGTCAGCTCCATAGATGAGGATTGGTAGCAGCAGGCCCATGGCCAGTCTGCGGTTCAGGTAGGGTACTATGCCTATGCCAGTAGGAGAGAGTTGCCTGATGAGGCCAAAGGCCCCCTGAGCGAGGGCTAGTCTCTTAAGGAAGTGGGTGGAGGTTTCCATCGAGGGTGAGAACCAGTATCCTAGCCTGTGGACTATGGAAGAAGGGTGGAAGAGACTTCCATCGAGAGAGACCGGGGCCAGTGAGGGGGGAGAGTAATCCCTTGGAGTTCACCAGTGGATGAGTTCGGTTTTGGGGATGGAGAAGGAGACTCCAAGTGGGGTAGCCTTCCTGCAAAGGCGGGTGTAGTAATGTTGAAGAAGCTGTGAGTTCCTCCGGTATGACTCAGACCCGACAGTGACAGTAAAATCATCAACATAAGAAAACATAATCCCCTTTGGGATAGACAAGTGCAGGGAAGAAACATAAATTAAATATAACAAAGGAGAGATAGGAGAGCCCTGGGGGGCACCCACTTGAACAGGTAAGAAAATATTAGGAGTGCCTTGAAAAATCAAGCGGCATTTGCTGTCTGTCAAAAAGGAACGAACCTAAGAAATCATATAAGGAGATACACCTTTGGCGCAAAGTAGGGAGGATAAACACTTAGCGGAAATATTATCAAAGCCTCCTTTGAATCAAGGAAGAGGGTAAAGGTCTTGAGGCCTGCACGTTGCAGCAGGCGGACCTCGTGAGTGAGGGCAGCACATGCGTCAAAGGTGCTGAGGCAGGGGAGCGAGCCACATTGGTTTGGGTGGATGAGGCCAACGGTGCAGGCCATTAGCGAAAGGCGGGTTGCCATTATCCTTTCCAGAATCTTGGGAATAGTTTCCACGAGGACAATCACTCAGATGGAGGAGGGGGAGTTATAATCAGATTTGCCAGGTTTGGAGAGGACAATGCCATTGGCTCTTTTAAGGGAGGAGGGGTGGAAGCCATAGGTCAACAGGGGACCTAAGAGGGAGGTGAGGAGGGTGGGGTTGATGTTGTTGATCCTTTTCCATATGCCATAGGGGA
>QFET01017658.1:0-11070 GCA_003316355.1 Tuber calosporum | reverse complement strand
ACCTTGTCTATTGAAGACCTATCCATCGACGCTTCTCCCCCTATCCTAATAGTATCTTAAGGGTCCCTTTGGGATTCTCGAGATACTTGGGAGTAGGTTACAGTTTCTAGGCTTCGACTGTCCAATCAAGATTTCCTGCAACTGGCCTAATTCTCTATAATCATGAAATTGTTATCACCAAGCTAGGTGAGGCAGTTCTAATCCCAAAACCTTCCAGCATGAGCGTCCCTGGATCCTCGTCCACTGTTACCCTTATGATTCCCAGTGTCAGAATCCAAGGGGAAGAACCAGAATATAAGGCAAAAGATCTTTCACCCGATTTCAGCACAGTCTCCAGGTTGTACTAGAAGGAGGACTTGCCCATGCACAGTCTGGTGTATTAGGGATGGGGAACTTGGAAAATACACTTGCTGTGGAGCAAGCCCTTAATATAAGCAGGAGAGCCTAAAGCTGAAATCAGTTAAAGAATAGTCGTGCGATATATACATCTGAAGCACGAGAGATGGTTAAACAGAAGAAAGATGCAGAGCTTGACAAAGACGGAGAAACAGCTTTGCAAGGCCCAAAGTGCCACAAAGAGAGCAAATAGAGCTGTGTGGAAATGTTTTCTAGTTGAGATAAAGGGACTAATGAAGGCGATGAGTGCCTTCCAAGCTTATAAGAAGAAAATTTCTAAAATAATAGTCAAAGGGATTAAGCAACACGCAAAGTTGTGGAGATTATTGTAAAATAATAATATTACATTCACCTTTCAAGTTATATCAAGCCTGGTAGGGATATAAAGCCATAAAATTATCTTAACCCATTAAGTTTGATTGAGCCACAAGTGGTGGTTGAGCCAGAGAGGACCGTTGAGCTGTCAGACCCTTTTAGAGTACTCCAGGTTGTGAGTCTGCGAATATCCACGGGTTGTTGCTCAAAAGCCACAACCTTGTCACCATTACAGGTGAAAAATAATAAAATTCACACTAGAATCCCTGATTCTTCTCATTTCCTGACAAGATTATGCGTGGATACATAGCATTAATCAAAAACTACCAAGCAAAAGCAATTATTTATCCTAGCAAGGCACACAACCCAGTCATCATATTCCCAACGTTGAAACCTAATAGTGTAATCAAACTCTATGCCAACCTTATATCTCGGAATGATATTACAATCAATTGCCATGGAGAGATTCCAAATTCACCCAGGATGCTCAGAACTCTTGTTAGAGCAAAGTTCAGATACACCATAGACCTGGCAAATTGTTACTACCAAATTCGAGTTCTCTCTAGTGATAAGAAATACAATACTATATATACACTCTTTGGATTCTTTACATGCAAAGTTATGCTGTATGGAGAAGCCAATGCCCATACTACAGCTATGAAAGTTATAGAGTTTGTCCTAGATGGAATTATTGGGAAGTTTATTACGACATGCATGGATAATATTCCAATATACCCTCTATGTGTTGAGGCCCATATTTCGCATATCAGAGTACTCTTAAAAAGACTACAGCACCATCACAACAATGCATCTCATGCTAAGTGCAAATTCTTCCCGATCAAGCTCTTACTCCTCGGACAGGTTAGAGATGACAGAGGAATTCATCTATAGCCTGAAATGATCTGATCTATCCAAGACTAGCCTATAACAAAATCGAAAAAACAAGTTCTCCCCATTATTGTAGTTGTGATATATCATACACAATTCCTACCAGACCTTGCCTTGACTACTTCCCAGCTATCGGATGCAATTTCCCATGGACTGATTGAATAGCGACTCTGGAATGAGGAGGTATTCAAACAGGTTAATTGCCTGACCAAGGATACAATACTCCTCTGCCCCATCTCATAGGAGAAATCAGATCATCCAATATACCTCCCTAGTTATGGCTCTGAATTTGGATTAGAAGCCTGTGTTGGCTACAGACCCTCCACGGAGAAAGCATATCCTGCCACATTTCCCTGCAAAAGGTTTGTAAGAGGTTCGCTGCACTACCCTCTCCATCGACTCCAACCTTTGAGCATTATAAATGACATTGAGACATTCAATCTGATTCTATATCTCACTATGTTGTCTGTTGTGTCTAACAACCAAGTACCATCCTTTTTCCTGAAGAAGATTGACTTACCTTACTGCTTGGCCACTGCCGCATGTTCGTGCAATCTTATGATTTCGATATTATACAAGATCCTGGAAATGACAATTTTGTTGCAGACGCAATATCAAGGATCTATGAACACACTCAAACTGAAGAAGACCAAATTCATGAAGACCCTTCTAAGAAAAAATAAATAAAGAAACCCTTCTCTCCCATGAAAGTGTATCAAGACAATACCTCAACATTGCCAATACTCAAGACCACTCTTCTGTTCTAACTCTTCCAGTACCCACTCACATTTTTATCAACAGAATACTATTCCATGTGAATTCTATTAAATTATATGTTTTGGCACAATCTTATAGTATGAGTACGAAAATACAACACAGTGTTAAGAGTATACTATGTGCACGGTTGTGTGAGGAGTATTGTAGTATGAAGGTAGATTGGTAGTAGTTCTTGTCCTTAATTAACTAAAACAAGGTAGACGGCAACCAGCTATTTATACAGGTGCGTATCCTCCTTGTACTCAGTAACAAAATAGGGAAAACCTTATAAAAAACATGGGTGCGAACATGTTTGACCCCGAAAAACTACCAAGGAAATCCCAATAAAATATGCGTAATCTGAAGTAGTGTGCGCGAAATAAACGGAAAGATAACACAGGATACTTGAACAGTAAAAGGTCTCTATACCTGGAAAGATAACTGAGAAATCCCGCATATAACTTAAGAAATATACGCATTAATTCTCCAACATTATCATGAAATATAACCAAGAATATTATATACTCTAGCTGTAGTAATGTCTGTAGTTTTCCTGAGTAAACTAGAAATAACCAAGCAGAGACATAAACAATATTACCGTAGGAAATATACATATGAAACGAATTGACGAATTTCAACAAATTCACATCATGGTACTAGCTCAAACCCTTCTAGCTTCTAAGAAGCGAGTCACTAGCCGGATTCTATTGAACAAGCCATTGTACAAGTAGCAGATACCATTGAGCTTGCAACAAATGTCATTGAAGGTTGTGAAATTGTCAAGACCTCCTTCTATCTTAGCAACTCTTAAGAGCTATACCAAGCTTTAGTACTTATTGAGTTAGCTAAAGCTCAACTGTCAGACCTTGACGAAAGAATTAATAATGCTCAAGGAGGTATAGACCAACCACTACATCCAAATGCTATCACCAACTGCCCTAAATCAATCCATGATTCTATCTCCTAATTGCAATCCCTTGCAGTTACCACCTCTGAAATTAGCACCCCAATCAGGACACCTATTATGTCTGGCCCTCAGCATAGATCAGTCCCTTCTCAAGCCCCAGTAAATAAAATATGCTTATTTCTTAAATATAATAGAGACATAACTATGCACTTGGCTGCCTCTATCCCAGACGAATACTAAACTCAGATAAATGAAAAGAATACTGTATACATTCTGTCCAGTTCTCGCTATATTCCTTACCCTTGACTCTCTACTCTTCCTCCAACTTTGTCTCCCCTCATCATCTACAGCCTAGAGCAGAACACAAATGGGCCGTTCCTCCTCCCCTCCACCATGATGAAGGCTACCCAGTCTTTCATCCAGTTATTGATAACTGAAATTAAAAAGAAATTATAAAAATTGACCAAGGATGAGATCTCCCTACCCCAGAGTCACCTTTTGATTATGAATAATGTTTCTTTGATCCGCCCTCCTTATAGCTCGACCTTCAGGCCTTTTCAGATTACAAACTACATGAAAGGAGGGTGGTACTCCCGCATTCGAAATGCTACCCAGAATTACTCTCTCTTTTAGGTAGTCACCAACGCTAATCAATACCCTGACTTGCCCATATATGATAGAGTTCTGGACAGAAAGTGGAAGGATTATTGTAGACACTGTCATGATATCTCTGATAAAGCACACTATGAAGGTGTCAACATCAAATATGAAATTGTGTACATTACCCATGAACGAATAGTACACATGGTGTAACCTACTCCCAAGCATCTCTAGAATCCCAGAGGGACCCTGAAGATACTATTAGGATAGGGGGAGAAGCGTCGATGGATAGGTCTTCAATAGACAAGGTAAAAGGTATGCAACTAATCAAGTGACCGTTCAACTCGAAGTATTAAAGATCATAGTCCTGTGAGGCTTGAGAGTCCGAATCCTTAAGGGATTGCAGGCTCTTTAAATACAAAACATTGTAGCTAGGAAAACTAAACAAAAGCGCAAACATCCTGTCCAACAACATGCTAACAGAGGGAGCATAACAAGGTAACCATATTCCAAAAACAGAGGGTTAAAAGCTACAGGATGCAGCTAATAAAACAAGTAATGGAATCCAAACAGGAAGCAACAAGAGATCGCTACTACTATACAAATCCAGTAGGTAGCACAGGAGGATAGCGATACCCAACTCGGTAGAAGCAAGGAGGGGTAGTGATAAGCGAAACAAGGAAAGAATAACCATTTAGGAAGTCATAACCAAGTAGAAAGGAACAATCAAATAGTAGCGCTTATCAGGTATAAACCCAAATAAGTAATAACCAACATCAAGTCAGTAGTAATACTAGAAATATAGTAGGATTCCGTTACACATGGGTTGGCAGAAATCTTCAGAATATCCTTCTAGACACTTTTGCCCACTCTCTATGAGGAACGATTTCAATGATTATATTCGCCGATGTCATGTTAATTAGTACAACAACAATCGACCACTGTCGCTAAAGGATTAGATTTGCTCTTTCCTCTCCCTGGACTAATTTTCTTCACTTGCAATTGACTCAAGAGGATATTCTCTTAGCGATTACACCATCGAACTCATTATGGTTGTCTTAGATCGATTCAGTCGATTTTCCTACCTCACTCCAGTTTCCCAGTACATCACAGCTATCAAACTATATATATCCTTATTGAGTTACTCTTTCCTATTTATGGTTTCCCTACCTCCCTTCCCTGTAACTGCGACCCCAAATTTACCGCACGCTTTTAAACATAGCTTATGGCAAATCTCAATGTTGATCTGAACATGGCTACAGCTTATCTTCATTAAACCAATAGACAGACTGAGAACTGAATCTAGACTGTTCGCCAATGCCTTAGGAACTATGTTGAAGCTGAAGAAAGCAAGTAAGTACATCAGTTACCTCATATTCAAACTGCAATCAATGCTGCACCTAGCGATAGCACAGAAATCTCCTCCTTCAAAATCACCTTTCACAAACTACCAAACCTGCTCCCCAAGGTAAGAGTTCTTCCCCCTTCATTACAAGTTCCAGACAAGATTGTCTCCTAGGTTATGTAGAACCAGTAATTCCCTACAGATTCACCCAAGAATTTCCTACCATACCAAACTACTTCCAGTCGAACCAGAAGAACTGATGGACCCCCTATCATCCCCACTGAAACTAAAGTTATCCTAAAATCAGCATCCTAAGTCGATAAGGTTGGATGGAATCACAAGCTAGTTTGGGCTCAGTTATGACCATTCTCAGTTAGTGCAGGACCTGACAGACACAACAACTACAAGCTCATACTCCCCCCAGTGATGGCAGGAATCAACCTTGGGATCCATCACTGGGATCTTTACATATTCCTACATCTAAACCCTGCTGCCTACCATGGAATACCAGAAACCCTATCTCCAGTGCCAGTCACTATTGATACTAGTGGACAAGGGCAAGGGGATATCGAAAAGATACTCCCAGATCGAATCTATACCAGGAAGTGACAGTTCTTGATCAATTAAAGAGGCTATGATGAAATCAAAGCTACATGGAAACCAATTTCGAAGCTTGAAGATGCCAGTACACTTATCACATCCTACTAGTTCGATCCCTACAGTGAATCCTTACCTTTCAGCCTCCCTTGGTCCCATGGTAAGCCTTGCTCTCCCTCGACACTCCAGAAACCCAACTGTACCGTCCTCTCACCAGAGCTCGACTATGAGAGATTTTGGAATCCCCTTCAGGACTTAGACTACTCAGAATCCCACACCAATACAACAATCTCTACCTTGGATAAATCTGAGAGGGAAAGTTAACTGATTTTTGGTGTTGTCTTTACCACTATGAGGGTAATAAAGGTGTAAGGTCTAGACACCACTGAGTGACATATGTTTAATGTTAAAGTTATATGTTTTGAAATTGAGTGGCTTGCTCCAAAGGCATATTGGTCATCAACTCCTTTAGGATATTCCTAATTGTTTTGTTTATTGAATTTCTTTTAAAAGGAATATAACGGAATCATACTCTATGTCTACTATTTCTACTAACTTGATGTTGGTTATCACTTATTTGTATTTCTGTCAGATAAGCACTACTCTTTAGTTGTTCCTTCCTGCTTAGTTATAACTTCCTAACTAGTTATTCTTTTCTAATTTCGCTTAGAATTACTACTACTTTGCTTATAACCCTTTGAGTATCGCTATCCTCTTGCTATACCAATTAGATTTCTATAGTATTAGTGATCGATTGTTACAACTTGTTTATATTCTATTACTTATTTTATTAGCTCAATCCTGCCGCTTTTAAACCTCTATTTTCACAATACAGTTACCCTGTTATGCTGCTTCTGTTAGCATGGTTGCTGGTCAGGATATTTGCACCTTTGTTAAGTTTTCCTAGCTACAATATTTTGTATTGAAAGACCCTGCAATCCCTTAAGGATTCAGACTCTCAAGCCTCCCTCGACTCTCATCTTCAATACTACCAGTTGAATAGTAACCCTATTACTTCCATACTTTTTACCATGTCTATTGAAGACCTATCCATCAAGACATCTCCTCCTATGCTCATAGTGTCTTCAGAGTGACTTGGGGATACTTGAGATACCTGGGAGTAATTTATACAAGATGACAGTGGATGGTTTGAAACCAATTGGAATGGGAAAATATTTGGGATTCACCAAGATGCTGTAGCTGGAGGACTAGAAGTATTATCATACCTGGTTGCTTACCTGTTGCTTTATATTTCTTTTTTACTATTACAGAAGTGGGGGCTTTTCATTCAAGGCAATTGTGTACACAATTGTATATTCATCCCGAGGCCCTACATGAGAGTAAGGAGAGTGATTAATATATTTCCATGTTAGATATTGGGGATGATAGTAGATTGATGTACAACCTAGTATAGAGTGATGACAACAGTTCATAGGGGTTTTCATGTTGTCCGTTGTGAATGCTCATTACCAATATATAGGTATAAAACTCTACAAGAGAGTAAAAACAGTCCATGAATATAACCAAGTTAGATATCTTTCCTTCCTTATTAGGTGCCATTTCCACTGCAAATTCAACAAGTCATCATTGTGCAAATATACTATTGGACTGTTGCTATCAGATACATACCCAAACAAAACTTGATCCTCATCAGAAACAGTATTGTGAATGAAGGGTATTTTAAGTCTCCACTATCTTGCAAACAACTACCTATCCACAGGATATACCCTTCTATTTATTTTACTTCCAACCAATAGTTGAAATGCTCAAGCTCCATCAATAGCCTAGCCAATAGTTCTCCTTTTCCCAATCCAAGGTGTATTCCTGTAGAATTGTAAATGAGAATAAGTATTATGATATAAATTACCACCTACTTCATACTGAGGCACCACAACTACAAGGTTCTAATCAGGTACTATTCCTACTCTACCTTTGTTGAACATTTGGAGGAAGGATGAAGCCTCACATTTATCTTTAGGCTGATAAGTATAGTGGTCAAAATACAAATAAACTAATAACAGCTGAATTGTATTGCTTAGTTTAGCAGGAGTGCACAGATAGTGCCGAACTCTGCTTTCAAGCCAAGGGTCTTACTAGCAACTCTGTTGATCACGGATATGGAACTATCAAGTATAATGCTTTAAGATTAGACATTTGCACTCCAACAGACTATCGTGCTGTGGTTTCAAGCTCAATAGCTAATAATAATTTTGAATCAATTAACCTATTTGATGAAGAAGCTGATCCTGGTGTATTCCTTGATTGTGAGGAATCACTTAGTTTATTGTTTAAGCCTCTTCACAGAATTCAAGCTTTTTACAACTTCCTTTTTCCAAATGAAATCCCTGGTAGTGTAATAGCAAAATAGTTGCCACTTGATAAGTGGCAAAGATTGAATCTTACTAAGATTGAAATATCATTGGAATAGATTTGTACCATATCACTAAAGTAGGTTCAACATCTTGGTTTGAAGCCAGAAAAGCTGTGTGATATGTGAAGCAAGTACAGCTCCTATCCTCCTACGCATATCCAATCATTATGGCTTTATACAAAGCCCTTATCAGAAACTATTTAACAAGCTTGTACAGATAAGGCAAGAAGAACCAAGTAATGAGGTAATATCAATATTTCTTATCCTCGTACTACTAAAAGAACTTTGCAAGAAATAGGAGATAAGGGCAGTAGGCCTGTACCAGGTGTTGAAGCAAAGCTTTTAACTATTATGCCTAAACGAAGAGGCTGTCCAGCTGGGTCTAAAAATAACAAGGCTAAGAAAACCATGTAATCCATACTGTTTCTCTAAGTTCAAGCTTATAAAATAAGAGCATTATTGGAGAACTAAATTTTCCAAGTCTTAAATTAATATTTAATATTTTTTTGAATGTCTATTTTGTTGTTCAAAGTGTGTGTTATCATTAAAGCCACTCTATCTCTAAACATTTTTCATTTTTCATTGGTCACTCTGGTTACCATGCACTTTCCCGCTTTCCACAAAATTGCTCCAGACTTGGATTTTAATTGACACAGGCTCAAATGAAGGAACCCGCCATAGATTTAGTAAATTTTTATATACAAGTACAATCAGTACCTTTACATATTGAAGCCTGCATCGCAAATAGTTGAGGAAACAATATTAATTTTTAGTTTTTTTCTATTTACCCTTTTTTCTTCCATCAAATTTTGACCTTTTAGAATCTTGTATCTGCTCGACTCATATACCGTATTATTCCTGAAACCAGTATTTCCTCCCCAAACTTCCCCTACCCAATTGAGCTGAGCATAAGCCTCATATCTACACTAATGCAAGACCGCTCGTGTTCACAAACGTCACCACACGACGAGCACATTCCTGAAATCTTTATCTATGGTAAACAGGAAAACCCCCTTACCTCTCTTTGCTATTTTTACACCGAATCCAGCCTTTTACAGTGACTGACAACTCAACAGTACTAGGATAAGAAATTTCAAGAAGCAGGAAAAATCATAAGAACAACCACATTTTTTCTATAATCGAATTCTCGAAGCAACAAAGGTTTTGAATTGTTAACTGATAATGTTTTATCCCCCAGAGCAGTAAGATTGGACACACTGCAACCACCTGTTTCCAAGACATCAGCCGCTTCTCAAACCCATAGACCTTTGAAGTTATTCAATTTTCTCTTGTTTCCCAGTTGAATTTAACCTAAAGTTGAAGCCCAGGAATCATAGGGGGGGGGAGAATAGTGAGCAGAGAGGCCCCATTTTTAGCGTAAAATGGCCATCCGCTCGAGCTTTTTGTGCTAGTCTGTATCGTACTTCACCCTAGCTGCCGCCAAACAATTCCCCATTGCCTCTCCTCCAGCGAAGCTTTTGTGGTTTCAGCTTGCCACTCCTGCGCGCCTTATCACACCTGACTATTCACCTATTGGCCCCGCTTCTAACATACCATGCTCTCCTTTTTTACTTGTTTTATTTCTGGTCTCAATGATTGGAGGACCCATGGTAGGGGGTTTAATCATTACGATATCTACCAGATGCAAGATTTCGAATAGCAAGGGGAAGTTTGGTCTCGGCTTGGCGATCATCGGACGTGTATGATAGGATCAATGGCAAAAGAAGGCCCTCAAAAAATACCCTACCCCGAATAAATAGACGATGAAGTAGGAAGTCCATAATTTCCTATTCCGGAAAAAAGGTGATGAAACCACGGAGGAAAAGTTACTCTTCGTAGCAAGCAGAAAGGAAAACAACTCCCGACCTTACTGTGAGAGGCAATTCCAACGTCCTAATGCATGGTCAGATGATTCTCAGGGGAACGACACAACCGCTTGGAGAATAGTGCCAGAGGTTCTGGCACCTTCTATTCGCTCTCTATGAGAGATGTGAAGGAGATAACGTAATTGTAGCCTCATAATTTGCTCTCCCAAGCCATTCCCCAGACACCCTGATACTTTTGAGAATCGGGGGTTGAGGGACCATCACAACAACAGATGTTGAGCGACGAGTAAAGATTTGCTGATGGATAATGCTGATGCATCCTGTCCTCAAGCACTGCAAGATACACCTGGCGCATCATGAGATCCTATCATCGAGGACTAAACCTTTCACCCAACCGTTTACTGTACTCGAGCACTGCACAATGCTCGAGTACACACCCTCTCCAACAATACGGTCCTATTACCCCTCCCGCTTTCAGCTCAGCCTGCCCAAGTTCGAGATACTGCAAGCCGGCTGGGGGGTCCCTCTTGGAGGGAACATGTTGCGAATCTTTACTCAAGTAGACAACCTAACCCAAGTATGTTGAAGTAAGGGATGAAGCAAACTAGATCACCTATTGCAGCAACTGCGCCACGACATCCCAGATAGGAAGTTATGATACGATTTACACAATGTGGCTTGATGGGAAGCCCTTTCACCACGGTTGGTTGCGCCCTGACCAGTTTGGTTTATTCATACCCCTGCAAACAGCCACACCCGTTATCGAAAATCCGGAGTATCGTTTTTCCCGCCGAGTTACCAACAAGCATTACCTAATTAGACGAGAGTACAGATGTGAGGGTAGTATCACGGGGAAGGTGGGGGGGAAGGGAAGGGCAGGGAAAGAAAAGGTTGTGAAAACACGGTATCATAGGTAGGAGAGCCAGAGATCGGCCTCCCTGGGTACACCTTCCCCAACAACAACCAACATCGCTTGCAAGTTTGAATTCCCCTCGCATCACTCTCTTCCCTCTCCCCTCCCCTACCTCTCTCCATCTCCCTCCCCCCTACCCCAACTGCCACCACCACC
>QFET01017648.1:0-25995 GCA_003316355.1 Tuber calosporum | reverse complement strand
CATGCGTGAAACCCCTGACTCATACTTGTAGTCAGGTGCAAAAGTCATAACATCATATGGCCTCACAATCGTGAGTCATGAAACAATAAATCAAATCAAACATCATAAGCATAAATGATCTCACAAATCGTGAGTCATGTGAAACATTCTGTATTGCTAAGTCACGATTTGTGACACCATACGTACCTTCCAGTAGTTTGATGGCTATTCCGGTACTGACAGCTTTCAGGTCTTTTGCCGGTATCGGGACTTTTTCGCTTGCATACAGGTGGTGTCCTGCTGCCCTTACTTATCCCTTGGTAGGAATCATTGCTATTTCGCTTAATCTTCGTATTTTAATGTTCTGGATATCCTTGGCCTGGATCTTACAAAATTGGATAAATAAATTCTCTTCCTAGGCTTCTGCTTCGGGGACTAGGTCCAGCGCTGGCGAGCTTTCTAGGCATACCGTTGTACACCTCTCGCTATCGAAAGTAATCTTGTTGCTCTCACAGTTGATTTTAAGTTTGTGTCTTCTTAACCATAGCAGCCTTAAAACCGCGTTATTGTTGGGGAAATCTGCGATTTGGAAGGTTGCCACTTCCCTATGGCTGCCAATGTCCATAGGTACTTCCGCTATATAGGTAATAGGTCCCATAGCGCTTGGCTCTCCATCCGCAACGTAAATTTCCCTTATTTCTTTGGCTTTCTTCGTTCGTATACCATGTCCTTGGCTGAATTCCTTATCAATATAGTTTTCTGTAGTGCCTGAGTCAATCATGCCGTTAATGATAACTGTTTTGTCCTTGACATGTAATTGAATTTTGACCATGGTATAGTCTTTTTCTTGTTCAAATGTTTCCGTGTTTGCAAGTGGCATGTAGATGTTGCCGATTCCAATGGTTTTGGTTGTCTTGTCCCGCAGCCCTTCTCTTACTGTGGACTCTCTTCGGTTCCCGACTCGTCAGGTATTTCTCTAATCTCTGTTTCGCCCAGATTGGTTTGTAGTTTCCTACAGTTATTGTTGGTCTTGCTGTTGAACAGTGGGGTATAGTCCTTCTCATCTCTTGCATTTCAGCAGTTGGTGAATCTATGCCCAGGCCAGGCGCATCCAGGGCTGAGATTGTTGTCCGTTCTTCTTACAAATTCTGCTCATGAGAGGTTCCGTCGGGGGTATCTTTTGGAGGCATCCAGGTCCATTGGGTCTCCACTCGTTTCTGTATTGTTAGCTGATCTCCGGGTTCCATTATGATTACTGGGCGTTTCCGGTTGTTGGATAAAGGTGCTGTTGTTTCCTAGAAGGTGTTTGATAATGTTGATCCGATTTTCTTTCTCAATTGCCCATGCTGCAAGGGCATCGACATTTGTAGCCACCATGTGGTCTGCTGCCTATGCGTCTTGGAGCGTTCGGTTAATTCTTCTAAGGAACTGTCTTCTCAACATTCTATTGTCCTTATTGGCCTCCGTGGCTGTTAGTCAGAAGTCATTCCAGTATTCAGTAACTGGTTCCTTGCCTTGCCATAGGCAGTTGAGCTTTGTCCACGCTAAATTTTCTGCGTCCAAATCCCTACACCGGTCTTGTAGGGCTGTAGTGAATCCCTCATAGGGAGTGCAGGTCTCTTTTAAGCTCCCTTCAGCAAATAGTGGTATCCAGCTTGCTGCTGCGTCCCTTAGCAGGCTTTTGACGTAGGTAATGTGTTCTATATGTCGTGTTCCACATGTTGCTTCAAAGTATAATTGGCATTGTGCTAAGAAGGTTCGTAGTTTGGTCCTTATTCCATGGAAGGTAGGGGGTTTCTCGACCTTGATCCTGTTATTGGTTATTTCTCGCTGTTTGTTGATCAGGTTCAGGATTTCTTGGAACTGTACAGTTGTGAACCCTGCTATTTCAATTCCTGCTCCACACCCAAGTTTGCTGGTCCTGAAGCAGACATTCTTGCCAGTCTGGGTGTTTCGGATTCTATATATCCAGCTCGTGAGGCAGACTCAGGTGTGACGGGGCTTGCAGTTCATTGTGACAGGGTTCTGGATAGGTTTGTGTTAACTGCTTCTTCGTGTGCCAGACTAAGTGTAGAGGTATCGATTTCTCCCTCAATAAGATTGATGTCATTGTTTGTAAAGTCCGCTGTTTTAAGTTAAGTGTTACTTAGGTGACGTAAACAAATTTTACGATCTTATACAGTCAGCTGGCTTGCAATAGGTAACTACTACTCTGTAGGTTGAATGAAGATAACCGGGCCGTCCTTATAGTACTGTACTTGGCGTAGCGCTAATCTCAGCCACCAAGGTAGCAGTACGTTTGGAACGAGTAGTACTAGGCGAAAATCCACTATTGTTCATAGGCCTATGCCTACGTTGTATTGATAGCCAAAACACTATGCTTTCTATCGCACAACACCAAGGAGGAGCGGGAGGGTAAAGAGGTAAAGTAATTGTATTGGAAAGAAATTAGATTGTTGTGTGAAGAGTCCTAACTACAGGCAGCCTAGAGGTCCTTATAGAGTAACTCTTCTCACAACCCTAACCCTGGTGACTCATACCAATGAGGCACACTCTCGGCATGACTCATATTGAGTCATACTATGAAATTCATCAGCTGACTCCTATGAGTCAACTGCACATCGTCCCCAACCAATCGAAATTCATAAAACAAGTCCTGTGTCCTAAAGTAGTCACCTGTGCGAAACCCATGACTCATAATGTGAGTCATGTCCAAGAATCATTACATCATATGACTCACCAATGTGGGTCATGCACATGATCAACCAATGACAATATAATAATAACTACACTAGTGTGTATCATGTGAGACCCCATGACTACTACTGAGTCATAGTGCGAAATCTGCCAGCCTTATGACTCATAACTATGAGTCATGTGAAATCCTGCCTGGCTTGGTTAGCAATCGTGCCAACGCGTTAGCTCCATTGGACAACCAAGACTATATTACCTCTTGATCCCAAGCAACCTGCACCCTTATCAGAGACCTTTGCAACAGTCTACCCACCTTCCTACCAAAAAGCACCAACACACGATAAACCTCTTCCTTAGGAAGCAAATAACAAACCAACCATTGAAGTACATCCACCTCCACCGCCTTAACATCCTGAAGATTATGACCGTCCCCAAACTCCAGAAGAAACACCGGAACCTCTGTACAGGAAGTACAACCAGAAAATCCGCCTGATATACTGACCTGATCTGGCAGAACCGTTCGTCCACCACAATACTTTGACAGAAATATCACTGTACCATCTGACAAGGATCCTAAAACCTAAACCCAAACAGTGAACAGCTCACTTAAGGAACAATGGACCCACACAATAGACAAGGAAATAAAGGCACTTGAGAAACGTGGTACTTGCGATGAAGTAGATAAACCTACATGACGCAAGATTATTGACAGTAAATGGGTCTTTAAGACCAAGCGAAATGCTGATGGTACATTAGAAAGGTACTGTGCAAGGGCTGTTGCCAAAGGATTCTCACAAGTACCGGGTTTTGACTTTGAAGATACTTTCGTTCCAGTCATCCGATATGAATCACTCCGCTTCCTCCTTGCAATAAGTGCTAAAAACAAATAGCAACCACGGCAATTCGATGTCTGATCTGCATTCCTTCATGGTGAGTTGAAAGAAGAAGTCTACATGCGACTGTTACCTGGGTTCTGTAATGGTGACAAAGTATGGCGACATAACCGATGTCTCTATTGACTTAAACAATCTGCGAAGAAATAGTATGCTCTCCTTGCTAGATACTTAACATCCAAAGGTTTTCAAACATCCGCCCTTGACCCATGCATGTTTTTCACGGTAAACATGACATATACCTATCGGTTTACGTTGACGACATCGCTATATACACGTCCAACACCCCTCTGGCTACTTCTCTCATAGAAGACCTGAAAACGGCTTTTAAAATTACGGACTTAGGGAAAGCTACATTCCTACTTGCCCTACACATCACCTATACAACAGACGGGATAAATCTTACCCAGCAAAGATACATCAAGACAGTTCTCGAGCGATATGGTATAGCAAACTCACGGCCAGTCTCTACCCCCTTACCCAAATTCATTCAACTACGGAAAGGGACAGTGAATGAACAGATACGAGACATATCCTTATACCAATCGATAATCAGATCACTTATATACCTGACCACTAGTACTAGACCCGATCTAGCATATACATTATCCTTTCTCGCACAATTTTCATCCTGCCCGACCGAAATCCACCTAAAGGCCTCTAAACACGTCCTTCGGTACATTCCTGGTACAAAGGACACATGACTCTTCTACCCTGTTACAACTACAAACGCTATGAACACCTATGGGGATACGGACTTTGCAGCTTGTCTTGATACCCGCCGCTCCTTCTCAGGGTATATAATTTTCTTTAATAATGCCTGTCTATCTTGGCGGTCCAAGAAGCAAGCCTCAGTTGCAACATCTACTAAGGAAGCGGAATATGTAGCTATATCCCTAGCAGCAAGGCAAATCCAATAGTAGATCAAAGGTCTCAGTAACATCAGGCTTACAAAACCGTGCACTTTACATTCCAACAATACCTGCGCAAATTTTCTGACAACAAACCATCAACTGAATGAACGAACAAAACATATCGATATCTATTTTCACAAAAGAACAGAAGAAATTGAGAATGGTTCTTTCACATGCCTCCAGGTTGCATCCGCAGAAAGTCCTGCCGATATTTGTACCAAGTTACTTGCGAAACCGGCACTTGAACAGATGATGAGATTATTGGGATGTAGATAATGAGGGGAAGTGTTGAAATTCTTCAATTCGTTTCATATGTATATTTCCCTTGGTAATATTGTTTATGTCTCTGCTTGGTTATTTCTAGTTTACTCAGGGAACTACGGACATTACTACAGCTCGGGTATATCATATTCTCAGTCATATTTCCTGATAATGTTTGAGACTTAATCCGTATATTTCTTATGTTATGTGCGGGATTTCTTGGTTATACTTCCATGTATAGTCACCTTTTACCAGTCATGTATCATGTGTTATCTTTCTGTTTATTTCACGCACACCACTTCAGATTACGGATATTTTATTAGGATTTCCTTGTTAGTTATCAAGGTCAAACATGTTGGCACTTATGTTTCTTACAATTTTTCCCTATTTTGTTCCTGAGTACAAGGAGGATATGCACCTGTATAAATGGCTGGTTGCCGCCTACTTTGTTTTCGTCAATTAAGGACAAGAACTACTACCAATCCACCTTCATATAACAATACTCCTCACACAAGTGTGCACATAGTATACTCTTAATACTGTGTTGTATTTTCATACTCATGCTATAAGATTGTGCCAATACATATAGTATAAATACAAGGTACTCAGAAGGTATTGATTCATTGTAGGTATCGAACCAGTAGCATCTGATAAGGGCTCTATGGCCTTCTATGTTGTAGATGGATTCCCATGTTAGTTCGATTTTGTGATGGCCTTTCCAGTAGATCAAGATTGGTCTCTTTCTGCAATAGATTCGATCATGGAGAATCTTTTCGATTTCACCTTGCTCTTGTCCACTGGCACAGAAGGTGACAGGCCTTTTGGCTATGGGTGCAGGTATACTTAGGAAGGGGAAGGAGTTTGGTCTTAGGTAAATGTGAAGATGGCTGGGATGGGTCTATTTGTAGATTCCTGCCATCACTGGAGGGAGTATCAGTTTGTGGTTATTATATCTGTCAGGTCCTTCACTCACTGATACGTGCTATAACCAAGATCCAACTAGCTTGTGATTTCATCCAACCTTCTGGACATAGCGTGCTGTCTTGTGGATAACTTCAGTTTCATTAGAGATAATAGGGGGTATATCCTTACTTCTAATTTCGCTATAGGTAGAGGGGCATTTTCTGGCCTTCTTAAGTGCATCTCTGGCAAGTTCCTGGTTCTTCATGATCTGTAAAGCAATCTCGTCTGCTGCTGGTACAGACGTAGGAAGAACTCTGACGCTGGTGCGGAGGTTATGTAATTTGCCAAAGGTGATTTCAAAGGAGGAGATATTTGTGCTATGGCTAGTAGCTGCATTGATTGCATTTTGTACATAACGTAGGTGGTGTACCCACTTGGTTCCTTTAGGGTTAACATAGTTCCTTAGGCATTGGTGAACAGTTGTGATTCTGCGCCCAGTCTGTTCCTTGCTCTGTTGATGTTAAGCTGTAGCCATATAGAGATCAACATCGATACTCGTTAAAAGCTGCATTCAAAAGCGTGATGTGAACTTTAGGTCTCTGTCAGAGACTAGGGAGGTAGGGAAACCATGAATGGAGAAGACTACCTCAATGAGGGTTTGTGCTATTTCAATAGCGGTGATGTTTTGTGTGAGTAAGATAGGGTAGATAAAGCCTCTGAATCGATCGATGACGACTATGATGAGTTGCAGTTTGAAACATCTAAGGAAAGGTCCTGCAAAGTGAATTGCAAGAGACGAGAATGGATATCTGGGGACAGGGAGGGGGGTGACTGATCCTTCAGGGACAGTAGTAGGTAGCTTGTTGAGCTGGCATAGGTGGCATCAGTGGATATAGTCTTTAAAATCGTTCCTTATAAAGAGCCAACAGAAGTGTCTTGAAGCATATTCAAAACATTTCTGCCAACCCATAAGTACCCTTCGTTTATGAGAAATGTACACAATTTCGCTTCTGATCTTAGCACCTTCATAGCTTACTTTATAGGGGACATAAGGACAGTCTTTACTTTCATCCTTCCCTTTTCTGATAGGAACACCAGCATATAAGAGCAAGTCAGGGTGCTCAATAGCCTTGGTAAATACCTCAAGGAGATGGTCATTCTAGGTAGCATTTCAAATACAGGAGTACAACTTTTCTTTCATGTAGTTAGGAAGCTGAAAAGGCGTAGGTTAAGCTGAGAAGAGGGCTGATCAAGAAATCAATGTTCATAATCAATAGGTACCTTTGGTGTAGGTAGATCCCATCCTTTGTTGATATGCAGAATTTCTCTTTCTTTTCCCTTATCTATAAGAGGATAAAAGACTGGGTAGCTATAATCATCATAGAGGGAAGGAGGAACACCCCATCTGTGCTCTGTTCTGTGCTAGGGATGATGAGGGGAGACAAAGTTGGAGGAAGAATAAAGAGGCAAGGGTGTAGGAATATCACGAGATCCTGAGGGAAAGTATCCTGTATTCTTTCCCTTTATGTGAGTTTGGTATTTCTCCCAGACACAGGCAGTGCAGTACATGGCTCAGTGTCTAAGAGATTCAAGAAATCGGTCCAGTTCATTGTCTCACAGTTGTAGAGGAACTGCAGTGGCATGAAGGGTCAGGTTAGGTATGTGTGCAGCTCAGAGCGATATATCCGGAGGTGGTGACTGCAAGGGATTCCAATTAGGCGATAGAATCATGCATACATTTAAAGGAGTAGGTGTGAGAATCTGGGTGCAGTGGTTGGTCCATAACACCTGAATGATTGTTAATTCTCGATGCATGGCCAGACAGTTGAATTTTAGCTTTCTCAATATGTACTGTACCTTGGGATAGCTCTTGAGGGTTGCTGCGATATGAAGAGGTAACAATGATTTTACAACCTTGAATGGCGTTGCTTGTAAGCTCGGAGGTATCTGCTGCTTTGTCTAGAGTGTGTTTAATGGTATGAGGGTGGTAGCTCATGTCTTGGGACCTGGAGGGATCTGAGCTGGTGCCATGATGTAAATTGCAAATGTCGTGGTGTTCTGGTGATAGAATGCAAGAGGGTACTAGAGGAGTGAGGGAAGAAGAAATGTCTTGGGTATAAGCGATGTTGAGGTAGTGTCTTGATACACTGTTTATGGTGGAGGAGAGGGTTTGTATAGGCTTCTTCTCTGTAGGATCTTAGAGTATTTGATCTTCTTCAGCTGGGGTGTCTTCATAGATCCTTGATAGTATATCTGCCAGGACATTGTCTTTGCCAGGTCTGTGTATGATATTGAAATCAGAAGATTGCAGGAACATGCGGCATCTACTTTAGTGGAAAGGTAGGTCAGTCTGCTTCAGGAAAAAGAATAGTGCCTTGTTGTCAAATACATGAGGTAACTTGGTGCCATATAGAATCGGATGGAATGCCTGAATAGCATCCAGAATCGCCGAAAGTTCCAATTCATGGACAGGGTAGTGCAACTGACTTTTTGCAAACTTTCTGCTGTGGAATGCGGCAGGGTATACTTTCGCAGGGCAGGGTCCTTGTCCAACCCATGCTACTGATCCAACCATAGAGGGGTCAGTAATGAGGTATATTAGATCAGCTGATGTCACATATGAGATAGGGTGGAGCAGAATTAATATCCCTGGCTAGGTGCTTAACTTGTTTGAAGGCTTCCTCATACAGGTGTCGCCATTCAAACCCTTCTTGGGATATTACGTCCGGGAGTTGGGCAGTAGTGCAGTCAACTTGTGGGAGGAATTGTGCAGGATATATCACAACTCCAAGAAAGGTCAGAACTTTTTCTTTTTTATTTTGGTGCGGGCCAGTCTTGGATGAATGGAATTTTTTCGCAATTGGCATGAATTCCTCTCTCATCTATAACATGTCTAAGGAGTGTGAGCTTGGTGGCGAAGAATTTGCACTTGACTGGTGATGCTTTGATATGGTGCTGCTTAAGTCTTCCTAAGACTGATCTGATATGCAAAATATGGTCCTCCACTGTTTCTGAGTAGCTGGTAATGTCATCCATGTATGCCCAAATAAATTTTCCAATAAATCTATCTAGGACAAATTCTGTAACTCTCATAGCTGCTGCAGGGGAGTTGGAATCTGCTTGCCGCATAACTCTACATGGAATGGATCTTCAGGGTGTCTTGAAGGTGTTGTATTGTTCATAACTAGCGAGAACTCGAATTTGGAAGTACCAGTTTATTAGGTGTATGGTGCATGTGAACTTTGCTCCGGCAACAGTTCTGAGTATCTTTGCTTAGTTGGGAATCATTCAATAGTCCTTGATATTAATATCATTCCTGGGTACAAGTTCTCAAAGCAGTCTGATTTCGCTATTGGGCTTTAACTTTGTGAATATGTTGACTGGGTTGTGTGCTTTGCTTGGATAAATGATTCCTTTTACTTTTCAGTCTTTGATTAGTGCTCTGTATGCTGGCATGATCTTGTCATGGAATGTGAAGAATCTTGGATTATGGTCTGAAGTTGTATCTTTCAGCTGGATGTAATGGTTAAAATCTCTCAAGGGTGGGAATTCCGCTGTGATCTTACTCGAGATACTGTAGGAAACTCAGAAATCAAGTTAGGGGCATCTGCTTCTTTGATGGCTGACAAAGAAGCATGTGTTGCTTTCTTGCCGGTCATCTTGATTCCGTTGTCAAGGAGGGTAATAATAGATTTTGTGCCATCTATTACAGCATGGTATGCAGTAAGGTAATGCATTCCTACGTAGATATCACAGTTCTCCAGGGAACAGACGAGGGCTTCAGAAATATCGCCGCTTTCCTTGTCAATCTGTCTCACAGGCTTTGCCACAGAGTTGATTGCTGTGCATGATCTTTGAACTGCCATCTTCAGGTTGATTGGAGTTTCGAGGTCTGTGGTAGTGATTTGGTGAGTAGTGACAAACTTAGCTAATATCTATTGAAATTCTTCAATTCGTTTCATATGTATATTTCCTATGGTAATATTGTTTATGTCTCTGCTTGGTTATTTCTAGTTTACTTAGGGAAACTACGGACATGACTACAGCTAGGGTATATCATATTCTCGGTTATATTTCATGATAATGTTTGAGAATTAATGCGTATATTTTCTTATGTTATGTGCGGGATTTCTCGTTTATCTTTCCATGTATAGTGACCTTCTACCGGTCATGTATCATGTGTTATCTTTCCGTTTATTTCGCGCACACCACTTCAGATTATGCATATTTTATTGGGATTTCCTTGGTAGTTTTTATGGGTCAAACATGTTCGCACTTATGTTTCTTACAATGTTTTCCCTATTTTGTTACTGAGTACATGGAGGATACGCACCTGTATAAATAGCTGGTTGCCGCCTACTTTGTTTTAGTTAATTAAGGACAAGAACTACTACAATTCTACCTTCATACTACAATACTCCTCACACAAGCGTGCACATAGTATACTCATAATACTGTGTTGTATTTTTATACTCATGCTATAAGATTGTGCCAATACACATAATTTAAACAGGTTATGAGCCCGGTACATCCATAGCTATACGACTCTCACTCACAGGCTATCCTCTTTCACCACTTAACAAATTCCTTCCGAAACGAAACAAACCTCTTTCACCGAAAAATATTTCGTATAACATCGAAACATTTTCACTCGAAACGAAACATCGGTTGATACGAAACATCGTTCACGAAAAGAAACGTTCTTGGTGAAACATTCTTGGCAAATGGATACGAAAAGTCTTGGCGCTCCTCGCTAAAGTCCGAGTTTTCCTCCCTCACTAAGTCTGAGTTCTTACGGAAAGTGCAATTTTCTAGCTGCAACCACTCGCAAGTGCAAAGCTAAGTACCGGTACTTAGCAACCAAAGTCACTTTGCCTTTAGCGAGCAAACATGGCCACGGCAGAAACCACCGTTCCTCCTCCAGAAACTCCTGCACCAAACCACAGATCTTATGCCAACAACTCCAAACGTAGTTGGGCACCCAGTTACAAATTGAGCTCCATCCCAAACCTCACAGGCCCTGATAACTACCGGACCTGGGGAGATATCTCAGAATATGTCCTCACTTTATATAATTGCTGGGACATAGTAACGGAAAAGGAAACCCTGCCGCAAGAAGAAGAGGACGAAGATGGAAATAATAACTCTGAGAGACTAGATGAATTTCGCGATCGATACCAATGGGCCTCGGCCTACTTCCTTGAAAGATTGATCCCCCATGGCTTATTTTGTTAGCCACCCACAAAACACCCCCCGCCATCTGGAAAGCGTTCCAAGATAAATTTGCTAGAGAAAACACCACCTCCTTCTTCGAACAACTCTACGCTGTCCTCGATACCAAGTACGATACCTCTGCACCTATTGCAGACAATATTAACAAGTACGATACCCTCTGTTATCGAATGCAACACCGTTGCTCCTCCTCCTCTGCCGATGACCGATATGCTCTACCATTTGTCTTCAAATCGGTATTCGAGTGACCCGAAGCCAAAGCAGCAGTTCTTCTCCGCTCCCTTCCCGAGTCGATGAGTAACATTGTCGACAACCTCCAAACCAAGCAGGACCTTACCTACGACCATGTTTACAACAAGTTGTTGGACATGAGACCCTCAGTTAGCCCTGAGGACGACAAAGCGTATGAAAGCGCTGATGTCAAACGAAAAGGAAGGGAACCTCCCCGGAGACATGCGGCCACATCCAAGGAATGTACCTACTGCAAAAAGCATTACCCGACTGCTCGCGCTGAGGGACACACCTAGAATGAGTATAATAAACTCAAAAGCGACAACCAAAAGAAGAAGGAAAAGAAAGCTGTTAGTTCAGCAAAGATCGGCAAAGAAGAAATATCTGAACCGGTCAGTACCTCCACATCCCTCCTCTCTACGCAAAAGACACCTCACCCACATAACTGGGTAATCGATACAGGCGCAAGCTCACACATGACACGCAACCTAGACCTTCTTATAAACTTCGAACCAAGTACAGGGACTTCTAAGTTAGGCGATGATTCGGTAATAGAATCAGGTGGCCGAGGAACTGTCAAGCTCATGGTCAAAACTTCAAATGGTCATGTAGCCCCTATATTCCTCAAACATGTTCTCTGGGTTCCGAAGCTAGGTCAAAGTAACTTGTTGTCATGGTGCGCTATTGTTTCTTTGGGTAATGGTTTTTCTTTGCGTAGTAAAGGGGCGGATATGTTTGTATACAGGGAGAATAAAAGAAAAGTAATATGGGGAAAGCTTGACAGTCAGGATTATGTTGTGCAAGAAGAGAAAGTAGTGGCGAACAAGATGACTTACCAACACTGGCACGAAGCCTTTGGACATCCTTCACCATCCTACCTCAGAAGTACCAACTACTCAGACAATCCAACTATTCCCGAAGTTCCGAAAGACTGGCAGTGTGAAACCTGCATTACCACCAAATCAACTAAACGCAAACCCGAATCTACAGCCAAAAGATGTGAAAATCCCTATGATTTAATCCACTCTGATCTTAGTGGAAAATTCACAACCCCTTCCTTCGGAAACTCCTGGTACTATGTCACCTTTATTGATGATTGTATACGGTACACTTGGATTTATCCTATTAAAGCCAAATCCAATACCGTTAAAGTGTTCAACCAATTCATCAAAGAAAGACACACCCAGGACAACGCTACTATTAAACGATTCAGAACCGATAATGGAGGAGAATATGTCAACAAAGATATAACAACCATGTTTGAAAGACTGGGTATCATATATGACAAAATACCTCCCTACTCTCATGAATCTAATGGCGTTGCCAAACGGTACAATAGGACCATAATCACATCTACACGCTCTATGTTATCAGGTCTTACACCGCGTTTATGGGCCAAAGCAGTTACAACAGCAGTATACCTCCGGAACATCCTCCCTAACCGATCCATAGGAAAACTAACGCCCTATGAATCTCTCTACAACAAGAAACCGTTAGTAAACCACCTACGCCCCTACGGGTCCAAATGCTTTGTCCACATACCTGAGGAGACCAGAAAACCAGGAACAAAGTTACAGCCCCGGGCCATAGAAGGATACCTTGTTGGATATACTTCCTCCAGCAAAATATACCGTATATACATACCATCATTGCACAAAATCTCAGAAACGCGTCAGCTCCACTGGACAACCAAGACTATACTACCTCTTGATCCCAAGGAACCTGCACCCTCATCAGAGACCTTTGCAACAGTCTACCCACCTTCCTACCAAAGAGTACCGGCACCCGATAAAACTCTGCTACAGGAAGCAGTTGACAAACCAACCATAGAAGTAGATCCACCTCCACCGCCTGAACATCCTGAAGATTATGACCGTCCCCAAACTCCTGAAGAAACACCGGAACCTCCTGTACAAGAAGTACAACTGGAAAATCCTCCAGAGATACGGACCAGATCTGGCAGCACCGTTCGCCATCCACAATACTTTAAAATAAATGTCACTGTACCATCTGTCGAGGATCCCAGGACCTATACCCAAGCAGTGAACAGCTCGCTTAAGGAAGAATGGACCCACGCAATGGACGAGGAAATAAAGGCACTTGAGAAAAGTGGTACTTTTGATGAAGTAGACAAACCTACAGGACGCAAGATTATTGACAGTAAATGGGTCTTTAAGACCAAGCGAAATGCTGATGGTACATTAGAAAGGTACCGTGCAAGGGCTGTTGCCAAAGGATTCTCACAAGTACCGGGTTTTGACTTTGAGGATACTTTCGCTCCAGTCATCCGATATGAATCGCTTCGCTTCCTCCTTGCAATATGTGCCGAAAACAAATGGCGACCACGGCAATTCGATGTCAAATCTGTATTCCTTCATGGTCAGTTGAAAGAAGAAGTCTACATGCGACCGTTACCTGGGTTCGGTAATGGAGACAAAGTATGGCGACCTAACCGATATCTCTATGGACTTAAGCAATCTGCGAATGAATGGTACGCTCTCCTCGCTAAATACTTAACATCCAAAGGTTTTGCGACATCTGCCCTAGACCCATGCATGTTTGTTCACGCTAAACATGACATATACCTATCAGTTTACGTTGACGACAATGCTATATACTCGGCCAACACTCCCCAAGCTACTTCTCTCATAGAAGACCTGAAAACGGCATTTAAGATCACTGACTTAGGGGAAGCTACATTCTTACTTGGCCTACACATCGCCTATACAAGAGACGGGATAAATCTTACTCAGCAACGATACATCAACTCAGTCCTCGAGCGATATGGTATGGATAACTCACGGCCAATCTCTACCCCCTTACCCAAAGGCATTCAACTACGGAAAGGGACAGTGGATGAACAGATACCGGACATGTCTATATACCAATCGATAATAGGGTCACTTATGTACCTGACTACTGGCACCAGACCCGATCTAGTGTATAAAATATCCTTTCTCTCACAATTTTCTTCCTGCCCTACCGAAATCCACTTAAAGGCTGCTAAACATGTCCTTTGGTACATTTACGGTACAAAAGACATTGGACTCTTCTACCCTTGTACAACTACAAACGCTATGAACACCTATGTGGATGCGGATTTTGCAGCTTGTCTCGATACCCGCCGCTCCTTTTCAGGGTATGTTATTCTTTTTAACAATGCCAGTATATCCTGGCGGTCCATGAAGCAAGCCTCGGTTGCAACATCTACTACGGACCCGGAATATGTAGCTATGTCCCTAGCAGCAAGACAAATCTAATGGTACATCAAAGGTCTCACTGACATCCGCCTTACAACACCGATCGCTTTACATGCCGACAATACTGGCGCAAATTTTCTAGCAACTAACCATCAACTTAACGAACGAACAAAACATATCGATATCCATTTTCACAAAATACAAGAGGAGATCAATAACGGTTCTTAAACACTCCTGAAGGTTGCGTCATCAGAAAACCTTGCCGATATTTGTACCAAGGTACTTGCGAAACCGGCACATGAACGGATTATGAGATTGTTGGGCTGTAGATAATGAGGGGAAGTGTTGAAATTCTCCAATTCGTTTCATATGTATATTTCCTATGGTAATATTGTTTATGTTTCTGCTTGGTTATATCTAGTTTACTCAGGGAAACTACGGATATTACTACAGCTAGGGTATATCATATTCACGATTATATTTCATGATAATGTTTGAGAATTAATGCGTATATTTTCTTATGTTATGTGCGGGATTTCTCGTTTATCTTTCGATGTATAGTGACCTTCTACCGGTCTTGTATCATGTGTTATCTTTCCGTTTATTTCACGCACACCACTTCAGATTACGCATATTTTATTGGGATTTCCTTGGTAGTTTTTCAGGGTCAAACATGTTCGCACTTATGTTTCTTACAATGTTTTCCCTATTTTGTTACTGAGTACATGGAGGATACGCACCTGTATAAATAGCTGGTTGCCACCTACTTTGTTTTAGTTAATTAAGGACAAGAACTACTACCAATCTACCTTCATACTACAATACTCCTTACACAAGCGTGCACATAGTATACTCTTAATACTGTGTTGTATTTTTGTACACATGCTATAAGATTGTGCCAATACACATAATTTAAACAATATCAAGTTGTCTTCTATGGTTCCTGTATCGAATATTGCCTTTCCTATATGGCCATTTACTATGATGTATGCTTCGATGGCTTGGGATTTAGTTCTACTAGGTCCTGTATAGTTTGTAGTAACTTTTGCTGATTCCTTGGAGAGGGGAGCGTCTTCCTGGGTGAGGAATGTTCTCCTGCCATTATGGGGTCTCCTGGATCTGTCAGGACCTCCATTTCCTCACTGCTAAGTGCTCTAATACTTCTTCTTCTCAACGCAGTTTTCAGAGTAGTGTCCATCCTTTCTACAATAGTAACAGTCATTGTCTCTCCTGCACTGATCCTTCTCAGCCTGGAACACTCTTGGATGCTAAGAGGTCTTGTTGGTAAATCTTAGTTGGTTTCGGTGGGTACTATTCTGGGGGTGCTTAGGTGCTTGTTGGGAAACTGCAATAGCGGCTATATATCTTGATGATTTCTATAGTGTCCTGTAGAGTATGCAATTGCATCTCGATTTTCCGTTATCTCCGCTAGCCGGTCAAAGGAGATATCTGAGGTGATATGTGGTTTCACTTCTCGCTTCAGTTTGATATCTATAGCATCTTGCAGACTCTGGCTTGCTGATTAGTGCGAACTTGCTCCAGGGGGGAAACTGTCTCTTAAGTTTTGAAGTCTGATTACAGTATCAATAATCTGTGTGTTTTTCTGCCAGTAGTATGCATGACTTCTAGCCACTGTTCAGAGATATTATATGTAGATATGGAAGGAAGGAAGTTGGCCTCGAATTACTATTTTAGTCCAGCAACTGTGTGGTCTTCTTGGGATACTTGATATTGGGTGAATTTATCAAGTGCTCTCTCTCGGTAATAGACTCCATAGTATTCCACCCCTTCAGGGACATCCTCGGTATGCCAAAGCTACTGATGTATTGATAGACTGCGTTGAACCATGAGTTGATTCTCAATGGGTCCCTATCTTTTATATCTCATGTGAAAGCAAATAGGGAAGGCCATTGTGGACGATTGTTTCCATCTAGTGGGGCTGACATGGCAGTGGGTGCAGTGCTTAGATTGCTTGGTAGACTTGGTGGACTAGTTGTCTTGGTGGACTAGGTAAATTATCAAATGCAGAGCTTGGGGCACATCGTTCTCTTGGTATACTGGGTGGTTCAGGTGGAGAAGCTCTGGGTGCTGGTCCTGGAATGTCCTCTTAAGCGGAATCTCATTCCGATTCAGAGCTTTGTTCTCTATTGGATTGGACTTCTTGGTGGAGCTGTTCTTGGACGAGTTCTTGGACTTGGTCTTGGTCTTGGTCTTGGTCATGGTCTTGGTATGGAGGTTAGGCTTGAGCTTAGTCCTCTTCTTCGCTGCTACTGCTATCTACTAAAGATAGTTCTGAATCCTCAGATGGTGGTGCATGTGTGGGTACTGGCACCTGACTTTAGGGTCCTGAGGAGGATACTACTTATCCTGTAATGAAGTGCCTTCTGGTATCTCTTAGAAGCGAAATGGTTGCTAGCAGGGGTGAACTAGTCTCACCAGGAGTCCGCTCTAGGCCTTCTTGAAACGAGGAAGGTGTACTAGTACTGCTGGGTCAAGGTAGGCTAAGGGTGCTCAGTACTCTGCCAAAGATCAAAGGTATACTTGTGTTACACATATGGGATATGGTACTAGACTTTCGAGTCTAAAGCTGTGATGGTATATAGTGCTAGGAGGTGACTATATGAACTACAACCCACACTGGCAAGAAGTAGGATCGTATCTGGACTACGCAGCCTTGGTGAAAGAAGATAGGGTAATTTATCCAGGTGGATCTATTAGGTATTCTAGATTCTTGATAATCCGAATACATCAGCACATGAGTGCATATATGCAAGAAAGAGGGTCATGCAGATCCATACTATTCACCTGATATTCCGTGAGATGTTTGCAATGTGGCAGCAACAACTTGAACATAGCTTTTTTGGCAAAGAGATTGAGGGCTATTTACTGGTACAGTGCTTGACACCCTGTGAGAAATAGACAGTCCAGGGGATCATTTGCTGTAGTGTGGCCATACATCTTCATGGTCAAACAGTGTTCGCACTTTTAAAGACCATAGCCGAAGTCTCCTAGGATCCTTCTTTATATGGCCAACACAAGTATGGGGAAAAAGTGTATAAATAGTTAGCAATCCCCTATAGTTAAGTGATCATTAAGCAATGGAGAAGAGACCTTAACAATATATCAACTTATAAAGCCTTCGAGACCTCTTTTATCTTTTTCATACCTTTTACCGAGCTTTCCTGACAGTTCTGCTATTTAATCTATACGAGCACAGCCTAGACAATTCATCATTACCGAATTGACTACCCCGTAACACTATATTGTTATTCTCCTGTCACAAAAGCAACTCAACATTCTCTCATGCCTAGAGTATACTTCGACGAACTAAGTTTTCATCAGTGCCAACATCGTGGACACTGTCAACCTCTCTACTTTAACAAGGCATTTCCTATTTGTTGCGAACAATACAGACCGGACCGCCATGCAGTCGCGCTACAACAACTTGTGCGCATACAGCGAAAATATACAGAATATATCTACCAACAAGATAGGTGACATATAAATATTTTTAGAAAAACGGAAACAATAATCTACTGTTCCCTCTTTAGTAGAGAAACTTACTGAAGACCTTAAGGAAATACCGCTATTGGATATAGTTGAACTATCCTAGTTCTCTAAAAAATTGTTTAGAAAAGACATTTTCAGGTCTAAGCGAGCTACCATGGCTATGGCAAGAGATTACACATATATTCCTAGTCTATTAGAACTGGACTGGATGATCGAAGAGCATGATACACAATCTACCCCTTTGGCATCACTAATTCCATCCTGCAGCCGGACAAGCTCTCCCATTACGCATTTGGGTTGTCCACCTTCATGAGTTCTGAAAAAGTCCCATGCTTGCCAAGAAGCATGACAACACGCAAGATAACTTCTGGCAAAATGTGGTCTATGCATTACGCCACCTGGACTTATCCCTGAAAGAAAGTGTACATGAGAATCATATTGCGATCTCAGCACTATCACACGAGGCCAGGCAGGGTTTTACAATGCTAGAATTATTGCAGAGCCATATGGCCAGAGGTGAAGTTATCAATGATGCTGAAACACAGGAAGGTTGCCAGACATTGGAACACTTCAGTATCAACACTGAATCGGAGCAGCAAAGGTTACAGGCCAAGGTTCAGGAAGAGTTCCGACGCCAACTGACTCAACAGGAACAACAGGCACATGTATCTGAAACAAGGTACCGAATCCTGGAAAAGGCACTAATAGAACTTAATATCAAGTTGAACCAACAGGAACAGGAATGGACCAGAAGGATAAAGGCGGAACAAGATCTTGCTTCTCAACAGCAACGAGAACAGAGCGTGTGAATGAAGGTCTACCTAGATGCACTAGAGGTCTGTTGCCAGAATGACGCTGGCACCAAGAAATCATTGACCTATTGATGGTAACCCAGGATCGACCAACCGAAGATAATCATTAGTACCCCTAGAAGGTACTATTCTTTTAAAGGAATATGCGTCAACTCTAAGGAAGGATGAAGGCAAAGGAGTCGACCATGGGGGAAATAACCTACCACTGCCACCACCACCAGGTAACCTTGGTGATGCCCCTAACCCAGATGATGAGGACAGGTCTGTTAGTGATGGGGAGGATGGTGGGGGCAGAAAGGGCGGCAGGCCAGAACGCGCTCCCTGTTTACCATCTATTCCCAGAAACGATTTACCTGCCGACAGGTTACCTATGGCTTTCTTAGAACATATTGGTAGACTCTCCCGACCAGCTAGGCTAATAGCGTAACCACCTTACTTCTTTGAAGGAAATGACAACCAAGGTGTTTAAAAATGGTTGACAGCCTGTGAAGACCATTTCGATCACAATCCTACACAGTGGGAGAATCATGCTTTCTGAATAGTTTTTGCCTTAGAGGAAACAACGGGGAACTAAGTGGCACATTTGTCGGAGAAATACTGGAAGGTGATGGGAGGATTAGGTGGATATACTCTGGACCTGGACTATTCCACAAGGGAACGCCTTCGACACAAGATTACAAAGCGATACATTGGCATAGAAGAAGAACAACGAGCCCTAGAAGAAATGACTAAGGTAGTCTATAATGGAAAAATAGACACTTATCTTCTTCTCCTAGAAAGCCTCAGCATCAAAGCAGGTCTCACTGGAATTAGTTGGAGGGTACAAGTGGAAAACAAACTTCCAGAGGAAATTCTAAGACATTTTTCACCTATGAAATTCTCCTCAGATGACGAATGGATGGAATCCATCCGGGAAGTGGGTAGACAAGAGGAGGAATTCCTTGAACGGCGGATATTATCCAAAGGTGTACCCACGACAAATGCATCACTCTCGAAAAGGAAACGTGATGATACCAATAAAGGTGTATATGCTAAGCGTGGCTCCGGTGTATTCTAGGAATAAAAACGGAAAAAGATTAAGTCAAACCAAGCAGAAAACAAAGGCGGAAACCAGAACAATGATGATCAGACAGACTGGAAGAAAGCTAATAATGGAATCCCACTAGATATTGTTGATAAACGAAGGGAAGTCAAGAGTTGCACTCATTGTGGCCTTAGCAACCATACATGGAGAATATACCGAAAAGACATTATGGTTGCAAGAACCTTCGCTAAACCAGTAACTAAGGACAGACTGAAATTCTTGTGCAAACCACAGATGGCAACGGTGCAACCCAAGGTTAAGCACATAGAGAGTAAACCCGCACCTTGGGTATGGAAATTATTGGACACAGAAATGTCCTAATGGTACCAACACCAATGGCGTTTGGCTAGTCAGGGTACTAGGAAACTAGTAACTGGAATCAAAAAAGGGATCCCCAAGGCTGAGAAGAAGAAAGATTATAACTATGTGGAAAATTTGCCAAAATGCCAGGTTGGCCCACCATCCTAGCCCCAACCACAGTACCAGTATTTTGAATGCCCGAAGTTGGAAAATTGGTAAGATACAATGAAAATAAATTTTCATCTTATTTTTACTTTTGTAATTATTCTGTTTGGTTTGTACAGTGGTTTATAGGCAGCCTAGCCGATGCGGACTCAACTGACCGTAGAATCTGGTACTCAATTACTCAAACCTTAAAAAGGGTTGAACGCATGGCCTTATTGAAGACTCCTCCCAGCCAAGGCCAGACTCCACCAACTAAGCTACGAATTGACAACCCAAGAGAAAATGTTTTGTGACAACATTCATAGTGCAAATGGCTAAACAACACCTACCCTTTTTGGACAAGCTAGTCCAAAATCAGAAACAGTTATTATTTTCGGAATTTGGCACTCTTTTTGGAAATAAATTTTTTTTTCCAAACATATTACTCCATTAGGCAATTTTCTTACTAGGAAGTAAGAAAAGTATAATTTTTTTTATTTATTATGGCGTTTAACTGGTTTCTGCCCTATTGACAGGGGTTTTAATTTTTTGGGAGCCCTTCGGCAGGGGGTAAAGAATACTGGTAATGGACCGCCCAGAATCTTAAAAAATTAACTGTTTGTTTAGTTCATCAGAGGAGACCTCTATGGTCGAAACAATGATAAAGTTGTCAAGAACACTCAAGCTATACAACCATAATGTATTCTACGCGAGGACGACCCGATATAATACCATCGCAGTAGCGTAAAAAGCTCCCTCATCAGAAACCTAAATGCTACCAATGTCTCGAAGGAACTGTACATCTCTGTGTGTACGGGAAACGATATCGCATAAGAGTCCTATTAGACACAGGACCTAATATTTTTGTGATGCATAAAAATTTGATCAAGGACTTGTATATTCCTTATGAATCTCGCAAAGATCCTAGACCTATTTTGGGTTTTACAGGAGACTAATTTTCTACCAGAAGGGATCATACCCTTCCCCTTTACCTGGAAATTGAGAAAAATGAACACTGATTGAAGATTCTTTGTGAGATCGCACCTACAGGAAACTACATATTAATAATCCCTTCGGATGGTGGAATAATGAACAGCCCATTAAGGCAATACATTACCCGTAAAGCGGGATCTTTGCGAATCCTGGATGTCAACTTCATCTCTACCCAGAAGATGAAGGTATCTCAATCGCATGTGATAAAGGGGTTCTAGAAGACCCAGAGGCAGTGGTTATTGTGCAAGTTGCGAAGGTAGAAGATGTGGAAGATATAATACTTGATACTCTACCAGCAGAGTGCCACAATTTCAAAAACCTTTTTCGCCCCGGAACTGCAGCAAAACTACCATCTCATCAAACCTTCGACCATGCTATCAACCTCAAATCTGATACTCAACCACCCTGGGGACCTATATATCCTCTCTCAGAAAAGCAGTTAAGAGCACTGCGAACACATCTGGATAATATGATAAATAAGGGAAAATTTCACCCAGCAAATCACCAGCAAGAGTACCCATTCTGTTTGTGCCCAAGCCAGATGAAGACCTAAGGTTGGTAGTTGACTACCGAGGACTAAACAAAGTCAATATCTATAACAAATGTCCATTACCCCTTATGACGGAACTACGCAACTGTGTGGAAGGAGCCACTATCTTCACCAAGCTGGATCTAAATGAAGGTTACCACGTGATCCATAGAGGAAGTGGTGATGAGTGGAAAACAGCTTTTCGAACACGGTACGGCTTATATGAATATAATATCATGCCGTTTGGTTTCGTAAATACACCAGCGACCTTCTAGTCAATTATGACTATGATCCAGAAGGAATTCCTTGACGAAGGAGTAGTGGTATGAATTGATGATATACTTATCTACTCTAAATCTGAGAAGGATCATATCATATTGGATAAGAAAGTGTTAGAAAGACTGCGAGAATACAGGATGGCTATCTCGCCTACGAAAAGCACCTTTCATGGCACATCAGTATAGTTCTTGGGGTATATTGTGACGGTTGATGGAGTCACTATGAGCGACCGTTAAGTGAAATCAATCAAGGCATGGAAACCACCTACGTCGGTTAAAGTAATTCAAATATTTATGGGCTTCGCCAATTCTACCGAAGATTAATAAAGAATTTTCTGCGCTCAGTGCGCCAATTCCTGCTTTGCTTAAGCAAAACACTAAGGATTTTTCTTAGGGAGAAAAACAATCAGTAGTGTTAGAGGGGCTCAAACGCAAGTTCATTACAGCACCAAATTGTGTCATTTCTATCCGGATAGGGAAACAGTTGTATAAACCGATACCACCAATTACGTACCAGGATGTGTCCTTTCTCAGTACTTGGACAAAAAGCTACATCCAGTTGCTTCCCACTCCCAAAAGTTGACACCAGCTGAACGCAATTATAACATTCATGACAAGGAATTGTTGACAATATTGGTTGCGTTGCAAGAATGGCGACACTATCTTGCTGGAACAGATGAACCTTTTATAATATATACCGATCATCAAAACCTGCAATATTTCCTAACAACAAAGGCTTAGTCCGCAAGGCAAATCCATTGTGCTCAAAAAGCTCTCTAACTTTACCTTAAAAATTGTCTAGCGACCTGGAACCAGAGGAGGCAAACCGGATACGTTACACAAGCGGCCAGAGTACAGCCCTAATGAGGGAGCTAAGCATGCCAATCAGGCTATACTTCAGTCTCACCACTTTGAAAACCTCCAGGACAACTGAAAGTTAATTGTCTCAGTTATATGAGATAAAGAAAGCAAGAAACAGCTCTGACTAGAGTTGCCTCCAGGGGAACAAACTAATACCATAAGGGTTAAAAGACTTCAAGCAGAAGCAAGAATCCCAACTAAAGGTTCCAAGCTAGCTACGGGTCATGATAGATACAGTACGGAAGAAAAGACCGTTCCTGCGAAAGGGCAAATGCTCATAGGAACAGGATTGGCTATTGGATTACCAATTGAAACATATGCGCGCATTGCACCATGTAGTGGATTAGCACTCACTCATGGTATTTCTATTAGAGCCGGAGTAGTGGATGTGGACTATAGAGAAGAGGTTAAGATCCTCCTAGTCGACACTACTGAAAATACTTTTCAGGTACATAGAGAAGACTGAATAGCGCAGATGATTATCGAAAAGATTGATGCGAAGAAACTTCATAAAGTCAAAGAGTTAGATGATACCGAACGAGCTAGCCAAGGTTTTGTCAGCTCAGGCATACGGTGGAAGAATCCCAACCACAATTATGTTTCCTAAATTCTTTCTCAAAGTACCAATATCTGTACTCAACCGACATTACCTTACACCTGATTTGCATTAAGGGACAAACACTAATATCCAATGCCATAATTGCAAAGTGCGAACTCAAGAAATTTCATATAAAATTCTAGGGACAGGTAATGGAAATGGCAAACGAGTATCGAGATTGACTAAGCAGAAAACAGAAGCTGGAACGTCGATGGGATGATGGCAAAGAAATGCCAAAATAATAGACCCTAACAGATGGAATGCTCTTCTATAATAAACGCCTATATGTTCCACAAAATAATACTCTGCAGACAGATATAGAAAAAGGCGGTCATGACTGTTAGATTGTAGCACATTTCGGTCAGGAAAAGACTCTGGAAATTATCACTAGAGACTATTACTGGAAAGGAATCACAAACTGGATAAACGACAATGTATGATCCTGTACCGAGTGCCAAAAGGCAAAGGCACCAAGACATGCACTCTTAGGGCTGTTAGAACTACTACAGGTCCCATATGCTGCCTGGTCATCTACCTCGCTAGATTTTATCACACAACTTCCCAAATCTGCAGGATGCAGCCAGATCATATTTGTAGTCGACCGGTTCTCCAAAATGGCAAACTTTATTGGCTTAGAAGAAAATGCAACTGCAAAGAATGTTGTGGAGGCATTCATCAAAGAAGTTTGCAAATATCATAAGTTACCCACAGTAATCATCTCCAACATGCACGCCAAGTTTGCAGGAGAATTCTAGGAATCATTGTGCATGACATTAAATATCAAAAGAAAAATGTCTACTGTGTACCACCCTCAAACTGATAGACAAACAGAAATAGTCAACCAATTACAGGGAGGGTACCTTTGAACACTTAGCAACTAAGATCAGGAGGATTGGTACCATCTACTACCATTAGCGGAGTATGCATATAACTACTCGGTAGCAGGCGCACATGGAATAACTCTATTCATTGCAAACTATAGTTACCATCTGCAAACAGAATGGATGAAGGAGCGAGATGCTCAGAATCTGGGAGCTACGATCTATGCTCACTGGATGAAAGCGATACATGAATGGCAAAGGAATGACTCAAGAAGACTTGTGAAGGGATGAACCAGTATTATGACCGCAAAGCGCGAAGCTAACCTGACTTCAAAATTGTTGACTTGGTCAGGCTAAACGCAAGGAATATCCGCACTAAGCGACCGTCCAAGAAGTTAGTGCCAAAACTATATGGCCCTTTCAAAATCCTAAAGCAACGTGAAGACCTTGCCTATGAATTGGAAATATCAGAGCGATGGAAAATCCATCCGGTATATCATTTATCGCTACTCGAGCCATACCAAAAATCAGTTCGACCTGGCCGAGAACAACTACCCCTCGCGCTTGTAGAAGTTGAAGGTGACCTTAAAAGGGAGGTTGAGAAAATTATTGTGATTGAAATAATCTCTTATGAGCGAAGATTCAGATGACATTCACAAACGATGCAAGAACTTCGATACTTTGCAAATTGGAAAGAATGTTCCAAAGATGAGAACACCTGGTAACCACAGGAGCACTTCAGCATGCTCAGGAATTGGTAGAAGATTTTAATACAGAAAATCCGGAAATGCCAAAGTTGGGCTAAGTGGTATCTGTGGAAAGGTTTTTCCTACGGTGGCCAAGTTATCGCAGAAGGTTTTATAAGCCTACCGGAAGGAGTATTAAGTGGAAGATTCGCTACGAGACGCAGCTTGCAAAGGGAGAGCTGATTTACACATATAGGATATGGTACTAGACTTTTGAGTCTAAAGATGAGATAGTATATAATGCTGTAAGGTGACTATATGGACTACAACACATACTGGTAAGAAGTAGGATCGTATCCAGACTGCTCATTGTCGGTGAAAGAAGATAGAGTAATTTATCCAAGTGGATCGATTACGTATTCTAGATTCTTGATAATCCGAATGCCTCTGCACATGAGTGCATATATACAAGAAAGACTTCCATCCAGACTAATCACCTGATAATCCGTGAGATGTTCACAATGGCGCGGCATCAACTTGAACTTAGTTTATTTGGCAAAGAGATCGAAGGCTATTTACTGGTAGAGTGCTTGACACTCTCTGAGAAATTGACAGTCTGGGTAATCATTTGCTGTAGTGGGGTCATACATCTTCTGGGTCAAACGGTGTTCGTACTTTTAAAGACCATGGCCGAAGTCTCTCCTGATACTTCTTTATATGGCCAACATAAGTACAGGGAAAAAGTGTATATATAGTTAGCAATGCCCCATAGTTAAGGGATCATTAAGCAACAGAGAAGAGACCTTAAAATTTATCAAGTTATAAAGTCTTTGAGATCCAGTTCATCTTTTATCATACCTTCTACCGAGCTGTCCTGACAGTTCTCCTATTTTCTCGATACAAGCTGTAACATGTGTACATGTTCCGGTAGCTCTATTCACACTCTCGTTAGCCTTTCCTTTGTCAGATTACATTCATTTGATTTGTTTTCTTTTGTAGTTGATTTCCCTACTGGAATCTCTAGATTCCGGCACCCTCATTACTGTAGGCTTTGGAGGATCGGCAGGATTGT
>QFET01017646.1:0-39977 GCA_003316355.1 Tuber calosporum | reverse complement strand
CCAAAGATTCCCATCACAGATCCAGTCACCACCACCACCAATTGAAATTGAAGGCGAAATAGAATACGAACTTGAAGAAATAGTCGATTCACGACTACATTACGGAAAACTCCAATATCGAGCGAAGTGGACAGGATATTCTCCTGATCACGATAAAGTTTGGTACCCAGCGGAAAACTTCGAACAGGCGGAAAATGCAATCAAACACTTCCATGAACGATACCCAGATAAACCAAGGCTGGGAAGAAATCAAACAAGAAGCAACGAATGACGGTTGGGGAGACCCAATGCGAGAAATCACTCCAACTAGCCCAGGCTATGCGACGGTAGAGGACCGGCAAAGGGCATCAGAACACAACGCGATGAGCTGGACGGCATGCTATGACGAGCATTGCAACGTCCATAGAGAGGACAAAGAAGGGGCCAGTTACTGGCCGAAACAACCACACGCGAAACGAGATGGGAGGAATGCTACCGAAATAATTGTCGAGCCCACTGGGATGCGAAGATCCGGCCAGGATACTACCCCAAGGCATGGGGTAAAAGAGAAGTACTGAGCAGGAAGGATGCACAGCGCACGGAAGCCAGGAGGGGACGGTTGGAGAGGGGCGAGGAAACCCGAAACAACGTTACCGAAAGCCAACACACGCAGGCAGATATTGAATGCCTCCAAAGAAAAATTTCGGGTTTAGAAATCCAACTGGATGAGTCACAAGGAACGTTCAGACTCCAGGAGGAGACCCTCGAAGCGCAACAAGCAACCATTGCGCACCAAAAACGAACTATCGAGGTGGCAGACCTGACATTGGAGATGATCAGAAAACAGTTACGCACAACGGAACAAATATTACGGAAGTTCCGTCGCGATGCGAGAAGATTTGGGAACCTGGTTATGAAACTTGGTGAATAGCTTGATGGGACTCAAGCTGAGGGGAGAGAGGAGCTATTGTCACAAATGGTGACTTAGCAATATGGAATGTTTCACATGACTCACGATTTGTGAGATCATTTATGATTATGATGTTTGATTTGATTTATTGTTTCTTGACTCACGATTGTGAGGTCATATGATGTTATGACTTTCGCACCTGACTACAAGTATGAGTCAGGGGTTTCACACATGTGACGCGATTAGCGCACATGATCTCTTATGGAAATTGGACACTAGGGGGATTGTATACTATGACTCAAATTGTGAGTCATAGGACGTTTGTTATACTATGACTCACACGGCAGTCATAGTAAAGAGGTGACTCATAGTAAAGTCACCAGGGTTAGGGTTGTGGGAAGAGCGCCAATATAAGGAGGGTCACGGACACAGATAGCTAGCTCTTCACGCAACCATCTAAGTTACTTCCTATGTTATATTTTATCTATTAGTTCAATCAATACTTTATTCTTATTACGACTATCCCTTTATATCACCGACCGAAAGGTGATTCGAGAAACATATCGCTAAAGAGCAGTCGCACGGGCTAGGAGTGAAAGGACTCAGCGTCCCTAGGGGACATAAGGCTACGAGATTTGACCAAGCGGTAAGACGAGCGGTACGTATCGTTACCTGTTGCTGTTAAAGAAGATAGTGTGCCTTGTCCGGCAGACTAGGGATAGGTTTGTAACAATGTCGATGTGCCTTATCCTTTTAGCACTCTGCTCAGGATTGCACATAGTCATTTGTCCTGTGTGTAATTTCTTTCAAGTCAAAGTCTCTTGTGATAAGTTCCATAGACTTTTCTAGAGCAAAATATCCTGTAATCATAAAGTTATGACAACTTTTTGCGATATCGGTGGGCAGAGTTTCGTTTTGAGTACATATAGGTCTTTATATAAAACTCTATTCTATCTGTCAGGGTTTATTGTTTTGCCATTTCATTTCCATTATGCCTTAGATTTTCCAGTTCCTTCTGTCTATATAGTCAATATAGATTCTTGTTGCCGTTTCTATTACAAGTTCTATGTAATTTATATCTAATATGTAGACATTGGACTTGCAGATTATTGCATGAGATATTAGTGTTTGTCTCTTATTCCATATTGGGTTTAAGATAATATTGGTTTTGTCCAGATATGTAAGCTCTATATCAAATTTTAGGAAACATCATTTTAGTGGGTTGTCTTCCTGCTGTATATCTAAAATGCCAAACCTTGGGCCTTCTCCGGCAGTTCATCAGACTCCTTAACCTCCTGAAGTTCATGGTCACAATCTTATATATGATCATCTCCGAGGTGTGGTCTCTAGTATAGACCTGAAAACCATTTTTAGTATCATAGACTAGAGCGATGTTAATCTAGTTTTAAGGGTAGTCAATTCTAAGGGTGAGAGAATCGGACTAGGATTATATCTTTCTTTGTAAACCGAGATTGTCAAGCAAGGCTCGTAGGTAAAGATTCTTGAGTAAAAACTTATTATATTGATAGGATCTCTTCTCTGTTACTAGATGATGGCTAAAGCTCAGGAGGCACTAGGATATTTATATCCCGTATCTAAGTGTTCGCGGATAACAACTGGTATACATATAAGCAGTTATTTTCTCCCAAACATTCATCTCTTAATCCTACAGCAAACCAGCTATGACAGAGAAACTTTCAATTCCCCCGCACAGCTGATGGTATGATCAGAGCTCCTGACTTCTCACAGGGTGTGGACCCACGTAGTCTGCGTTGTCAACCTGCTTTCGGCTGTTAAGTTGTGGCCGTCCATTTTGGAACGTACCAATAACTTATTAGAACTCCAAGGGGCCAGCTTGGTTGTTGGCCCAGTCTGCTTCGTGCAGTCTTATATAGCTCTACAGCTGGCTTTCTGGATAACTATTGTTCACAATGGGCCAATACCTTCTCGGCTTCACTGACTCTCATTATCAGCTTGTTCCGATAGGTTCGTTGACCTTATAGGCATCATGGCGGTGTCAGCGTACTCTTGGTCTGTTTCAGAGTAGCGTACTTAAATTGAGCAATCATACCTATCAATGCCTACCCGGGCTCCCTTAACTTCAACACTGTATAACTATGTGGGTTCTTAAAGGAATTGCTTCATTCAACTTCCCAGATATTGCCAGATAGGCCCTCTCATATACCCTGAGGGCAGCACAGGGTCGGACAGACAGCGACGACATATACGGAGTTATAAGATGTGTTCATTTTACTCGTTTTTCTTCATAAAGGAGCAACTGGACCAGGTGCCAGTGTTGACTCCCAGGGCGAACACTGGGGCCACAGGGGGGTAATTACCTGTAGAGGTTCGGATTGATGCAGTTCCTTCTGTAAATTCATGTTATCCTCTATGGAATCATTTGTGCCTAACACGAGCTCCCTCCTCTGAGCAGTTTCTCACAAATCGCTTTCCAAAAGTTACCCTCTCTTTAGGTAACATATCCAATAACAATAAAACCAAATTAAAAAATAAAAATAAAACACCATTTTAAACAATTCTGAAATTTACCAGTCCCCTCTTAAACTCTACTTGGTAGGGTGAAAAACATTATGCGTTTGCTTGGCCATGTTAGGAAAACCTTTACCAAGTCATTGAATATCTACTCGCATTGGCATATCTGGATTTACCCTATGAAATACCACCACCAATTCCTGTCCATGCTCGAAGTGTTTTGGTAGTTTCCAAATATTTTCATCTTCGGAACAACCAGTCTAGTTGAAAAAATTACATGACTCACGCATTGCTCGGTTACGACCTCCAACTTGTCTGTTATAAGAGATTATTTCACTCTTCACGATTCTTTCGAATTTCCTTTCAAAACCTGAATCGATTTCCTCTGGCTCGCACGGAGGTTGTTCCCTTGCTGGTCCATTGGTTGTCCCATAGGGTTCCAACAATGACAATAGAAATATCAGAAGGATCTTCCATCTTGGTGATGTTTCTAGTTTGTAGGCACAGTCTCCCATTTTTTCCAATACCTTAAACGGTCTATACAGCTTAGGGCTAAGCTTCTTAGAGGGTCCCTTGGTGCATATACCTTTTGCATTTAACATGACCAGGTCTCCAACCTTGATGTCTGGTTGCTGCTTATCCTTTTAGTTGTAATATTTGCTGATATTTTCCCCATTTTTGTTCCCAGGCTTTTCTGGCCTGTTGGTGTATTATTTGCATCCAGTTTGCATAGAGTTGGGCACCTGGACTTTGGGCTTCGCGTTCCTTCATCTATTCTATTTGTGGAGGAATCCATCATTGCCGTAGTATGGTGACATGCCATGTGCATTCTTTACGGAATTGTTCTAGGCATGGTCGGCTAGTGGTAACAACTGGTACCAGACCGCTAGATCATAATTTAAAAAGATTCTGAGGTATCCTACCAGCACTTAGTTGGTCCTCTCCGTTTGTCCATCGATTTGCGGGTGGTAGGTAGTTAACATCTTTCGTTTTATCCCTAAGGTTTTGCATAGGGATTCCCAGAATTCTCCCAAGAGCTTTGCATCCATGTCCGAGATAATTTCTCCTGGAAGTCCCTGTAGCTTCCAGACTTCCCTCAAGAATACGTTTGCAACATCGTTTGCAGTTGCATTACTTTCCAGACCTATAAAGTGAGCCATCTTTGTAAATCAATTAACAACCACCATAATTTGTGTTCTTCCTTGTGATTCGGGTAGTTGTGTGATGAAGTTGCTAGATATGGATAACAAGGGTGTGAACGGAATTTCTAGAGGCTGCAGCAGACCAAACTGCGCATGTCATGGGGATTTATTATATTGACCTTCATCACTTGACCATAAATAGACCTTTATCCACGCAGTTAGCCCTCTCCATAAAAGTCCCTGGTAACAATTTCCATAGTCTTTTCCTGTCCAAAGTGTACGTCTACCTTAGAGTCGTGGCAACCTTTGGCTATAGTTGTCTGCAGCTGTTCGGTTTCTGGAATGTATAAACGATCCTTATAGTAGATCAGTTCTTCAGTTACTGCCTAGTGACTTGGTAATGGTTTACCCTCATAGGTTAATATGTCCAATTCCTACTTTGTTTCCTGCCAGTCTTGATCTTTCTGGCCTGCATCTTTGACGGTTCTTAATAATATCTAGTCATATATCCTAATATCGACCTTGGACATTATAGCATTAGACATTAGGAGTATCCCATTGTCTTGTCTTGCTTGATGGTCTATTTCATCAAGGAACTCATATTCAGCTTGGTTCGCTTATAATTATGCGACCAAAACCTGCTTCTTTGTTGCAGTTGATCGTCAGAGTGATACATCCGTACTTCCGAATCCGCCTTTGCCCCTTGCAGTTTCTGCTAGTCTGTCAACTTCTATCAACTCAGCCATGTGTATGTTCTCAATGATCATTTGTGCCATTCAGTCCCCTTTGCAAACCTGGCAATATTGATTTCCATGGTTCATCATGATAAACTAGACTTCTCCATTGTAATCAGCGTTGATTACTCCTTCGCCAATGCTAATCCCAAAAGTGGCGGCCATTTAACTGCGTGGTGCCAACCATGCGTATGTTCCCTTTGGCAATCCAACGGAAATTCAAGTTTCAACCGACCTTTGTCCTTTGGTTGGAATTATAAACTCCTTTAGTGGGTACTGGTCGTGTCCGGCTGCTAGTCGGGACCCTTTTGTAGGCATTCGTCCTTTTGGAGTTACCAATTTTATTAGCAAGGAACCTGTAGACTTTGTGCCAATTATTCTGTCCTCCCTTTCTGGCTGATTTAACTGCACCAGTGTAATTTGGAAGTGAGAAGGATTAAGGATTGACTGTTAGCTCTGCGCAGCTCCATCCTGTGGATAGTAGTCCGGCCATGTGCTCAGTGCATCCAGCTTTCCAACTTGTTTTCCCGGCCGGTAGACAATCTTGAAATTGTAGTTTGTCAGTTGCTGAGCCCATTGTATCTGCCATGGATTTCATTCCTTTGTTGTAAGGAGGTTCTGTAGTTTCTGCGGATCAGTATAGACAGTTACAGGTTTTTCTGTTCCGAACAAGTACTGTTTACCCTCTTTAAATGCTTCCTGAATAGCCAATATATACTTACCATCAATCTCATAGTTTCGCTCTGCTGGGCTAAGATACCATGAGTGTAAGGCCACCGGATGTGGCTTTTTGTCTTTCACCTGAGAGAGGATGTAGCCTAGAGTAAAATCGCTAGCATCTGTTTCCCAAATTCTTTCTCTATCAAGGTATAAATCACAGAGAATAGGGGCGTAGATGAATCTTGTCTCAAGTTCTTCAAATGGCCCTGCTTGTTCCGGCCTCCAGCTGAATTTTCTGGGGTTGCCCCTCTACATTTCGCTTATTGCTTTGCAGATTTCGGAGAAATCCATAATGAACCATAGGTAATAATTGGCAAACCCATAGAATATTTGCACCTCCTTGACCAACCTTGGTGCCTTCAAATTCTTTATAATCTCAACCATTCTTGCACTCATGGTGACTCCATCAATTGCCACAATATAACCCAAAAACTCCTCTGTATTGCCATAAAAAACTGACTTGGTGGTCGATACCACTAAATCATATTTTTCCAAGTGTGAGAGTACCTTCTTGACCAAGTTGACGTGTTCTTGCTCTGTTTTGACGTAAATTAGGATATCGTGTAGGTATACCACCACTCCATAATGTAAAATTTCATGAAGAATTTTATTCATCATGGCCTGGAATGTGTCCGGCGCGTTTACCATCCCAAATGGCATTACTTTGTATTCACAGTGGCCGTATCGGGTCCGGTATGCTGTTTTCCACACATCTTCTACCTTTATTCTTCGGAGGGGATAGTCCTATTTGATGTCAAGCTTAGGGAATATTTGAGCCCCAGCCACCCAGTCACTGAGCTCCCTCATTAGGATTGCGGAAATTTGTTGAACACTGTTAGCTAATTCACCTGTCGGTAGACTACACATAGCCTCTTTGAACCATCAGTTTTATGGACAAATAAACTTGGAGCCCCAGCAGGAGATTTGCTCACTACGATTTTCCATTCATCCTGCATTTTCTGCAGGTATTTGCTAAGCATATCCAGCAGGTGGGCTGATATAGGATATATCGGCCCGCATGGCAGTACTGTGTCTGGTATTAAGTCAATGGCGTGGTTAAACATTCTTCTTCTCGCTAGTTTCTTTGCCATGTCTGGTGCAAATACCCTCTGATATTTATCGTATTCCTGAGGTATTTGCAGGATCTTCTTTGACTCGGGAGTGTGTGCCATTTCGATTCTTCTAATATATCGTGCTTATGGGTTGTAGGCCACGGTCTCGTCCCAATAAAATATCCGGAATATGTCTTCATTATTAACATGACTTTGGCATTTCTCGTCTTCAAATGTCCATTTATGCGCATCCTCGTCGTACGATATGGGATGTTCTGCATGCCACCATCCAAATGGGATGATAAGGTCATATTTGCCAGCATGTGCAATTTCGCAAGAAATGTGAGATCGGTCTGGGTTGCTCCCGATCCCTATGAGAATAGGATGTGTGTAGTGTTTTCCCACATTTGGTGCTGTGGTTCTTTCAATGGTGTAAATGTCCAAGCTATTTGTATGTGTGTCGTAAGGTAGGCGATGTTTAGTAACCTGTTCTTGGTCAATAAGGAATATATTAGACCCTGAGTCGAATAGAACCCGAATCGGGATCCGTTCTACACTTGATTCAATGGTTGCACAGCCTTCTGGGTATGAATAATATGGAGGGCCAGGTATTTCTGTTTTATTTCATTTATTAGGGGTTCCGCTAGAGGGCTGTGCAGGTCTTAACTTGTATGACATTTACGTTGTTGTGGTAAATTAGAATGTTTGTTACTATGCACAGAAGGTTTCGGATATTTAAGCCTCCTAAGAGAATCTAAAATCTCTCTCTTTGGTGTACTGGGCAGCTTACTACTAGCGGTCTTTACCCCTTGCCCAAGGGTTCCCATCCACCTGCCTTTTTCATTGCCAAAATGGATCCAAACTCGTATCATTAATTTGCATGAAGGGGTTTTCTTCGCGTATCGCCTCTTTTACCACATGAGAGATATGTGCCTATCCTCTCTACAAAGCCGGAGTCGAGGTCAGGGAAGGATTTACCCCCTTCCATTTAGCGTGTGGAGTAGGTAGCTGTAGTTCCTAATTCTCTTCCACTTCATTTTTCGTGATGTCAGGAATCCTCTTCCGTTTCTCCAACTATTCTGTTGTCCAGTAGACCTATTATATATTTCATTCCTAGAAAGCTTCTCATGATCGAGGATAGACTGTTTTCCCCTTGTCATTTTTAAGAAGTCCATAGTCAGCGCTGGTGTGTCAACTCTTCCTTGGATCTCTTGAAAGGATATAGTGCTTTATAAGGATGCTGGTTTAGTTGACCGTCTTACGAACTGAGGTCATATACGTCAAATTTGGCACTCCGCTTTCTTCATTTTGAGTTTCAGGTACCCAGAGTTAGTCCTGGACTACCACGTGCCGCCATCCAAGTTAATTGCTTCTTACTCGCCTGTAATTCTTAGGTCCGCAATACTCATGTAGGTGTGGATTACTTTTCTTGAAATTCGCTTTGGTTTTGACTTTCACACGGAGAAGCGCAGAATACCTACTAGTAGGACCTTGCAGAGGTCGAGCCCCATTGTTGATTTCGGAATCGGTAAGGGGACGATAACTGAGTACCCAGTCGCCGTCGCTGCCAAGGCCTTAAAACCTCTTTTTAGGTTTCATCCATGTCCTTCAGTTCCCAAATCCTAAGCTGGTTGACTTGGTTCACCGTGGTTGTTGGTGCTGTTTTCCCCTTTGTTATCAGGGGTAGTCGATATTGGGCTTTGAAATTTCCCCTTTTCGTTCTATAACTGATACCTGGGTCTGTTTCCGACTGAACTTCCAAGTATAGTTAGCCATCGTGCAATAGGTGCATTGATTGGATTTCTTTCGCTCTTCAATTTTTTCCTTAGGAATGCCTCCATGAGCTTCAACCCAGTTTGTGTGCTAAACCTTTACTTCGGTGTGGGATTTTTTCCCTTTTTCCACTTGTTGTTTCAAATTGTAGGCAGATTTTTCAGCTGCTGTAAGGTTTTTCATTTTTTATATCCAGCAGTGGTCTTGCTAGATTTTGATTCCTCCTCCTGTTTTCTTTTCTGGGACTCAATTTTTCCTTGGTCGTTTTTTCTAAATAGCCCTTGTTGTTCCTTGAACGCTTTTTGCGCTTTGGTGAACCTGGGTACTGCCTTTCTCCATTTACTATCCAAGGCATGATTTTCATGTGATAGTGTATGCATGGCTTCAATAGGAAGTTGCCGCTGATTTATAGATCTCCAAGCGATACCGGATACTTGTGCCTCGATGTTCAGGTTTTCCATGGTGTGGAGATTCTTCTCTATATCCCCTGTGTACCAGACCTTCGCCATCTCCGCTAAGGCTTTTTATGCCTTAAGCAGTACTGAGAATCGTTCTGTAACTTCGGCTCAGAAAGCGATCTAGAAATCATAACCCTCATGTTATGGGAATCCGAGGTCCACAGTCATTTTCTTGCGATAGGTTATCGGGAACGGTGCCAACACGTTTCCTTTCATTCTGCCTAGCTCATACTGGATGCGTTGCTGATCGTTTTCCCATTGCCATAGGTTTCTCCCAAAGTAGTCCTCACAATTTAATAACCATACTCGCAAATCCTGAGTAGGCTTATTCTCAAACTTGAATGGTGAAACCGCTTGACGGCAGTTAGGCCTCGACAATGATTGCCCCTGTTGTTCAACCCATGCATCTACTTTAGATTCGAAATTTCGGCCTGGCAAGCGTCTTTATGATTGCTCGCCACATTGTAGTGAGTTGCCACCTCCGTCTTCAGACACTGGGTCATCAGCTCTCGGGTTGGGTACATTTGCCGTGGGAGGCTAGGGTGGTTCTTTTCCGCCAAGATCCGTTGCCGTCTCCTCAAACGGTTGCTCTTCCTTTTTCTCATTGGGTAATGAACCGAAACTATTCTCTGCCATCGGATGTGGTGCGTATTTCCAAACCCGGATTTTCCACTGGCTCTGGTGCCAGTGTTTCCTACAAACTTGGTGGGTTCCTGGGAACTTGGAGTTGCACCAAAGTTTCATTCATCCGAGTCAACATTCGCTTTAGTAGCCTGAATGCGGCTTTCTGCCTGATCAAATAGGCCTCCCTTTCAGACCGTTCTTGTTTCAGACGCTGATGCGGTCCTTGTAACTCCTCCCCGCTCCACGCATGTTCTTTTTGTGCAGCCACTTGTCTTTGAAGGAGTGGTGCTTTATTCCGGGCCAACTCCTGTTCTAGCTGGCTGTCTCGATCCAGCGACTCTTGTTCTGTTGCCCTAATGTTAGCGTGAAGCTAGGTACAGACCGCTTCTCGATCTGTAGCCCGATCTTCCAGTGCCCGCAACTTCTCTTCCAACCATTTCATGGTTGCATCTTGATGTTCGGATATTTCTGTTGCTAATATTTCAAGTCTCTAATTGACTTGTTTCAACTCTTCGCCAATAATTTGTTCCCCAAGGGTTATCCGTTGGGCATGGTGCTGGAGTTTGTGAGCTTGATAATGAGCTTGACCAGATAGTTCATGGTAGGCCAGATGTTGCATATCAACTGATTCCTGGAGGGTACAGTTGAAGTAGCTCATTGCCTGGCCTATGCGTTCTGCTAATCTATCCATAGCTGGATTTCCTGCGTCGGGGTGACGGGTAGTGCTTGATCGAGTTCCAGGGCCCAACTTCCGGACCACACCTGGTTGTGAGAGGTGGTGGAGTGCCAAAGGTGATATGGAGCGTCCAGGTTCTTGGTCACTTCCAACCATAGAGACCTCCTCTATATCAGACATAGCTTTGTGTTTGTCAACAGTCAATTGTCGTGCCTTCTAGTTTTATTGGGACTCAGGATGTTTTCCTTGTCTCCAAAGAGATGGGGTAAAGGAGGGGGAGGTAAGGCTGAAAGAACTGCAGGTGCCTTCCTCCTCAGTATCGTAGTCTTGGAACTGTTTCCACAGGAAGGTGCCAGAGTAGATGTGTTCGTAGATTTCTTGGAAATCTGATTCAGTGGGGATTAGTAAGGGATCAGGGAACCAGGAGGGTTCCTGAGGTGTATAGAATTGAATCTCTTGGAGGGAGTATTCAAGTATTTGTTCGCAAGAAGAGGTGTATTTCGAGGGATGTGGTTCTAGCAGAAGGTCGTTGAGGATGGTGGAATCAGATATGAGCTTGTGTCATTCCTGAGGTATGAGTTGTAGGTGTCCGGTTGTCATTTCAAGAGCCTTGGTAACAAGGACAAATATCAATATACTGTTAAGGGTAGTCAATTCTTAGGGTGAGAGAATCAGACTAGGCTTAAATCTTTCTTCTAAATGGAGATTGTCTAGGAAGGCGTGTAGGTAAGGATTTTTGAGTAAAAACTTATGATATTGATAAGATCTCTTCTCCATTGCTTGATGATAGCTAAAGCTCGGGAGGCAGTTGAATATTTATATCCCGCGTCTGAGTGTTCGAGGACTACAACTGGTTTACATATGAACAAGTATTTTCTCCCCAACCTTTGTCTCTTAATCTGAGAGCGAACCGGCTTTGACCCTGAAACTTCTCTTCCCCCATACAGCTTATGGTATGATCAGAGCTCCTGACTTCTCTGTGGGTGTGGACCCACTTAGTCTGAGTTATCAACCTTCTTTCGGCTGTTAAGATATGACCGTCCATTTTGGAACGTGCCAATCACTTCTTACAACTCCCATGGGCCAGCTTGGTTGTTGGCAGAGTCTGCTTCATGCAGTCTTATCTGGCTCTGCAGCAGGCTTTCAGGATAACTTGTGTTCACGATCGGGTCAATACCTTCTCGTCTTCAGTGCCTCTCCTTAACAGCTTGTTACGCCAGGTTTGTTTACCTTATAAGGATCCTGGGAGCGTCGGTGTACCCTCAGTGTGTATCGGAGTAGCCTACTTTTATTGCGCATGCATACCCTTATTTGACTACCAGGGCTCTCTAACTTCAACGGGGTCTAACTCTGCGAGTTCTTAACGGAATCGCTGCGTTGTACTTCCCCAATGTAGCCAGAGAGGCCCTCTCATGAATTCTGCGGCCAGCACTCGGTCGAAGGGACGGCGACGACGTATACAGGGTTACAAGATGTGTTCCAATTACTCGTATTTCTTAGTAAACAAGTAACTGCACAAGGTGTTAGTGTCGACTCCCAGGGCGATCGCCGTGGCCGCAGGGGGGTAATTGCCAGTAGTGGTTCGGATTGATGCAGTTCCTTCTGAAAAGTCATGTTATCCTCTTGGGAGTCGTTTGTGCCTAACACCTTGCCTCGAGAGTCATCATCCAATATCGCTGCTTCAATTGAAATACCATGTTTGACTCCCAATCCACTACGTGGTGCCATGCCCACACATGTTCCAATTTGTTATTGAATACCCAATCCAGTCCCTGAGATCACTAGCAATTTCACAGGAACCATTTTAATTTAGTACAATATCGGTCTTAACCTGCAGCCGGCATGGGAACCCCGTGGTGGAATTCTTTCCTTCTGCTTCAATCGTTTCAATCCTTATCTTATTATTCTGTTCCTCTCTTGGCAAACTTAGGCAAATCCTTTCTTAGTTTTTTTCACAAATGATAACTAAAAAATCCTGGTTTCCTTTGTTTTGCAGGTTTTGAAAGTGAAGTGAGTGAAGTATAGACTGCTTGGCATGCTCGGTTCCATCCTCAGGGCAGTACTCATGCCGCCTGGTTAAAGTGTCCTGTGTGACTTATTTGGTTCCACCTTAGTATATGATTTTAAAAATAAAATGAGAACGCTTTGTAGCCCAACATATTTGGTTATTTGACCAGGCTTTTGTGGTCTGTAATTATTGTTGAATTTGATGATTGGCATATATGATGAATGATTCATCCGTTGTAGCAAGGTAGTGTGACCATTCTTCAAACACAACCAATGTCGCAATCAATTGCTTGTCATATATTCATAATTGCAGTCAGAAGTAGACAAAAACAAGGAGTGGAAAGCAATCCGATATAACCTTTTGTCCAAGTATTGAGAGAGTACATCTCACCAGGCGTATTCTCTGACATCCGTTTCCACAATGGTCTTTCTATTCAGATTTAAGTGACATAATATTGGCTCTGTGATGCACCTATACTTGAGCTCTCCAAACGCTTACTGTGGCCTTTCTCCTGGTGAAAATTCAAAAGAGTTTTCCTTTATCCAATTCTTAATTGCCACATATAGTGCAGAGATATTGGTGGTGAATCGTTTGTAGAAGTTTGCAAAGCACATAAATATTTGAATATCTCTAATAGAGGTTGGTGGTTGGAAGGCCTTGTTTGATTCCACTTTACAGTTACTCCCAGGAATTCAATAAACTGCAACAATATACACATGTAACTCCACTCGTGTGCCATCTAAGGTGCCTTTCATAAGCGAGAAGGCTACTCAGTATTCTTCCTGTCTTTCAAAGATTCTTTTACCCAACATGAGATTAATGTTCCCAGATTTTGAATAGATAAACATGCTATAAATATATACTAGGACTTCTTATTCATGGAGATCTTTCTGGATCATAGCTATTAAAGACTGTAAGGTGGCTGGTACATTTACAAGACCAAACGGCCTCATATTATATTCATATAAGCTGTATTGTGTGCGTAAAGCTGTTTTCCTTTCATCATAATGCCTTATACAGATTAGATGGTAATGTCTTTCAAATCCAGCTTTGAGAAAATAGTGGGTTTTTCAAAACAGTTCCGAAGTTCCGTCAGAGCCGGTAGTGTATATTTGTTGTAGATAGTGACCTTATTCAGCCCTCCTTAGTCACCTTCCAGCCTGAGATGTCCATCTGGCTTCGGTACCAAAGTATTGAGGCTCTAGCAGGTGGTTTACTTAGCAAGATTATCTCCTATTTAATATAACCTCCTGATATGCACGCAGAGCTATATACTACTATTCCGAGTGACAATACATAGGGCTCCAAGGTGGTTGAGTATCTGGTTTGAAGTCAATATCATGGTTGAAGATTTGATGAGGTGGTACTTTTGTGACTGTGGAGTGGCGACTGAGGTCTTTGTAATTGTAGAATTGTGCTGGTTGAGTATCTAGTATTATTTTTTCCACATCTTCTACACTTGTGAGGCGTCCAATATCTATTGCCTCTGGCTCTTCCAGAACTAACTATTTCTATTTAAGTTAACTTGATTTATTCCCTGGCAAGAGGTCAAGTTGTCATCCTGGATCTTCAAAAATCCAGCTTGCTGGGAATGAATTCCCTTTATAGGGTGTTCATTATTTCACGATCTGAATTGAAATATTATTCGTTAATTTCCTATAGGTGCGATCTTGCACAAAATCTTCAACAACAGTTTATTTCCCAATTTCTATGTAAAACTTAATCTTCAGATCTGTACCAGTAAACAATTTGCCCAAGGTTAAACGTAAAATCAGAATAGGAGTTTTGCGAGTTTTCTAAGGAATATTCAATTCCTCCATCAACCTTTTGTAATAATAAATATATTAGTTCCTCATGCTAATAGAAATCTTAATCAATATCCTTTCCAACACTAATATAGAGTAGGAGTGGTTTTCTATCATTGGGAGCGCTTATACTTCTCATATTGGAGCTTTTATTGGGTCTGCAAGGGTAATATATCACTTCACCTTAGCTCTGAAAACATTACAGTTATGTAGCTTATGTCTTCGTAACAATTCCAATATTACTTTATCTATTGAGGGCTCCTCTGACGAAATTAACAAATAGTCAATTACTAACTTTCAGGCCAGTCTGCTAGAAGCAGCTTCTCAACTCCCAGCCAAAGGGCTCTCAAGAAATTAAAATCCCAATAAATTTGGGACAAACTGGTAAAACACCACAATAATGCAATGAGGAAAAAATATAGATCTCTCGCTTCCTAATTCTATAATTGACTAAAGGAATTATAAATTTCATTTTAAAATTTTATTTCTCAAAAGTTCACAAAAATCTGCAAGCATGTATGATTTCTGAATATTTAATGGCTTGTTCCAAAGGGTAGTTGTGGTGAACCACTCTTATGTACATTTCTTGCATTATAATAGTTGTTGAAAACTACCTTTTCTGGAGTTTTCTATTCGTAGCTTAGTTGATGGAGTCTTGGCTTGGCCAGGCGGGCTCTTAACTAAGTTCATATAGTCAAAACTCTCCAATGTTTAAGTAAGTAAGTACCAGATTCTACCATCAGTTGAGTACTGGATAGGCAATGCTGCCCATAAGCAACTCTTCAAACAAAAAATAATCAATAAAAATAAAAAATACAATTAAAATTTAATTTCATTGTATATTATGCCAAAGATTTTCCACCAAGTCGTAATTTTTCCACTCTGTTACCACCGGGGATGCCAGTTTTGATTCCGGCTAGGAGGTTGCGAGTACCCAGACTCCCTGATCAGGGTCGACATCCATGATATTAGGTCATTTCTGTATCTGATAATTCAGCTAACAATAGTCTTAGTTCATGGGGTATAAGATAAATCTTTAGTTACCCTATTACCGTCTATGGTTTGCATCAGAATTTTGTTTTATCCTTGATAACCTTTAATTGAAGGTTCTTGTAACTACAATCTCCTTTCTAGATTTTCTCTATATATAGTTGCTAATCCCTCAACCTGTGAAACAATTTCCTTCAATAAGTTTATCCATAACCTCTGGTTGCGGTCCGTCTTGAGCTTTATTCCAGTCCCTGTGCTCTTTAATATTATGGTTTCCCTTTTCTTTTCCGTTGTGTTTGCGTTAACCGATTTCTATTTTTGTTCCTGATATCCGCTGGATTCTTACATATCATTGTGGACTTAATTAGAATTCTCTTGTTACCTGCTGGAAGAGTATGCATGTGTCGACAGTTCCCATTTAGATAGTTTTTGCCTTTCAATGTATTCATCCTCTTATCTACTAATTCCCCATATGATTACAAGTGATTCGTCTTCATAGTAGAATTTCAAAGACCACAACCCTTGTAGAAGTTCAGGCTGATGTTGCCCTTCCACTAAGACTTACCAACTAATTCCAGTGAGATACGTATTGATGTTAAGGTTTTTGAGGAGAGCATGATAAGAGTCTATGATTCCCTTATAACTAGCTTGGTATTCTTCCAATGCTTGTCATTCATCCTTGACACTGTATATCCCTTTGTAATTTCCTATCTATGGTGTTCCCATGAGGAATAATTCCAGTCCCGAGTATATGCACCTAATCAACCTATTAACTTTAGGTATATCTTTGAGAAGAGTGACACCTTGTTCATCTTTATTTTTTCAAAGGCAAAGAGTATACAATATAGATAATTTGCTACTTGAATAGGATTGCAATCGAAGTAGTTTCAAAGCTGTTAACCAATTTCCAACATCCTGTCTATCGCTTCCTTTGAAGAAGTAAAGTCCTTCCACTATTAGCTTAACTGGTTATAATTACAACATTACCTTTTAAGAACGCCGTAGTTAACATGTACTTGGGTATATCATTTTTGGGAACAGATCGTAAATAGGGACCATGTTTCAGCCCGCTGCTCTTTCTGCACTTTCCCTCTTCTGAATCACTATTGGACTTATAAGTTCATTATAATCTTGCTTATTAGCATCACCAAGGTTACCTAGTGGTTTGGGCATTGGTTGCTTATATCCTCCACAGTTTACTCCTTTTCCTTTACCCTTTCTTAGAATCTACACTGTTACCTTTGTAGGAATAGTAGATTCTATGTGTACTTTTGAGTGTCTTCAGTTCAATGGTCTAGGGTCACTATCAGTAGGTTGGGGCAGTATTGGTGGTTCTGGTATCTCTTCCGCCAACTGAAGTACCAGAGCGTCTAGGTCGGCCTTCATATCCACATGCAGTTCTCATAGAAGTTCAGTTACCATCTCGCATTCCTTATTCATCATGGTGGTCGATTCTTGTTCCTGTTGGATCAACTTGGTATGGCTTTCCATGAGCACCCTTTCCAGGATTATCTCCTTTGTTTCTGAAAGATGTGGAGTTGCTCCAGTAGAGCAGTTTGGGTACAGAACTCTTCCTGAATCTGGGCAGATAACCTTTGGTGCTTCAGTTCCGTCTCGCCACCTCATTGTACTATTATAGTGCAACATCCTGTATCTCGACATAATTGATACCTTGCCCCCTGGTCATACAGCTCTTAATTAATTCTAACCTTGTAAAACCTCTCTTCGCCTCCAGGAATACTACAGAGATCGCTATCTAATTCTCCTTTGCACTCTCTTTCAAATATCGGACCAGGTGGCAGGATACATCGACTACATTTTCTAGGAACCAATCTTGCATATTAACAGTTACTTGTTTGCCCACCATGTTTTCCGAACTCTAGGGAGTAGATGACGCAAATGAGTAATGGGAAAGCTGGTACAGCTTCTGGGGAGAATTAATGATGCCGAACTGGTAGATTTAGTATCTTCCACTGCAATTATCAAGTCTGATTCCAAAGCACTTTGAATAAGTTTTTCATCAAGTGATATACTTATTGCACCTTACTTAAACCCCTTAATTTTATTCTAAAAGGTGGTTTAGTATACCTGGATTGTTCAATTATTTCAATTAGCGGTATATCCCCAAGGCAAGCCTCAAGCCTCTTATCAAAAAAGCGTATACCAGAGTATGGTTTCCAGATTGTGAAAGCCGTTATCTACCGTCTATGTTACTGATATATATATTCACAATATTCTCTCCGTATCCTAATCAGTTATTGGAGTTATACATTACAGTAGTAGAGTCCATACTCTCCACAGCAAATAGGAAATAAGTTGTCCATCTAAGGAAATCTACAGTACCGTAATCTTTGCACCGATGAAAACTTTAGGGGTAACAGTATTCTATAGGCATAAGATAATCTTGAGTTGCTTTAGTCACAGGAGAATAACAATATAGTATAACTGAGTAGCCAATTCTGTACAGTTCAGTTGTATAGGCCGTGCTTGTATTAAGCAACTAGAATACCTGTCAGGCTGGCTGACTAAATGTCTGGTCAAAGATAAAGGTTCTCTAAGGCTAATAGGTTGATAACTTAATAACTGGATAACTTGAGATATTGTAAAGGTCTCTTCTCCATTGTTTGATGATCCCTTAACTTTTGGTAGTGCTAACTATTAATAGACTTTTCCTGGTGCTTATGTTGGCCATATATCAGAAGTATCCTTAAAGACTTTGGCTATATTCTAAGAAGTATGAACACTGTTTGACCCTAGAGATTTATGAACCCCAAACAGCAAATGATCCCCCTGACTGTCTATTTTCTGCTGTAGTCAAGCACTCCAACTGAAGATAGCCTTCGATCTCCTTACTTAATGAACTACATTTGCTTTAATTCAGCCAATTTGCGAATATCACACGTAATACCAGGTTATCATTCACGATGGCTCTGTTTCTTGCATATATGAACTCAAATCCATATGCATTCGGATTATCATGCATTCAGATTTCATAATAGACCCTGTTGGATAAATTGCTCTATAATGCTTGCAATGAGTCTCACTAGTTATGGATATGATCCTACATCTTCTTTGTCTGGGTTGTAGTCAATATAGTCACCTCCCAGCGCTCTATACCATTATAACCTTTGGGCTCAAAAGTCTACTACCATATCCCATATTTGTAAAAGTATGTGTCCTGTGAGTGAATGAGCAGAGGTATACCAATTCAGAAGTTTGACCTTTAGCTGGTGGGGCTAGCACATTTGGCAAAGGAAACCGTAGTGTGATAGCAGATGTAAGGAAGGAAAGTTACAATTGAGGAGGTTAGTAGCTGGGCTAACTAAAGCCTGCAAACAAAGTAAGTACAGGCTAGTCAAGCAACGTGAGTATCTGACCATACTGAAGACTCAGGAGAGGCAGGTCTCAGCAGAAAGATTTGGTATATGGGTACCCTCGACCAATTTAGTCACATACTATTAAACAGAGAGACAGAAAACTATCATGTGGTGCAAGACAGTCTAAGAGAAGGCACTAGTATGTCAGTTCTGTAATAGAGGATAGGGAGCCGGAGCAACATGGCCAGGCAGAGGAACAATTTGGGAGCAAGGCAACCAATAGTTCAGTGAGAGACACTTATTGGTCGAAAAAGCACTCCGGTCAAGGCAGAGCAGGTGGGAGAATAAAGCAGTTGTCGAAAGTGAGGCAGTAAAGCAGTATCCAAGCCGGCAGACCTGACACTCTCTAGAAAAAAGTGAGGAATCAATGCCAAGAGGGGATACATCATTGGTGTCACATTGGAGCAGGGTCCTCCAGGAAACCAGCTCAGGCATGCTGACTAAAAAGGAAACAAGCTGGCTGGAGGCCTTGGTCTTTAACTGCTGGTATATAACTTGCAGAGAGCGATTATTGCCCAACTAAGAAGGAGAAGCAACAGTCATAGCAAAAAGATTTAGGTGGATATTAATGTCCCTCTTAGAGGTGTAAAAATGCAAAGTAGAAAAATAATTAAGAAACAATAGAGGAGATATATGGCACCCAGGCAGTGTGCCTACTGAAACAATAGAAAAGATCATTGGAGAACCTGAAAATATATCAATGTAGGTGCCCTGAGTGTGGAAAGACTAGAGACAGGCCTGGAGGTAGTGATTGACTACCTGGCACCTAGGTATTTTGCCCAAAATGAAGGAGTCAATTTAGTCAACACCGGGTTTAAGGTCGAGAAGAATATTAGTCACTTTAAAGTTGGGACTTTTAAAGGTGAGAATGTTGTGCACCAAGGTGGTGTCGGCATCAAGAAATGAAAGACCAAGGAAACAGCCAAGCAGGTTTGCCTGTAAGGGTTGACAGCTGTGGCAAAAAGTTCGAGGTGGGAGGTGATTACAATTTCTAGAATACTAGGATGGGTCTGGAGGAGCATGTCAATACTCTAAGAGTAGAGAGAGTTATTGGAGTACTTCCAAGGCTTTCACAAGATGATTTCATTGGCCTTTGTCAGGGACGGGGGGTGAAATCCAAACTGCAGGTGAGGGCCAAGTTGGGAGAAGAAGATCATGGGTTTGTACAATATAGGCTTTGCCAGAAAATGTAGAGGATGATATTGAGAAAGGTTGGGTAGGATGAGTATAAGTAACCCAGGTCCACAGCAACTTCAGCAGATGTGAGGGGGTGGTAGTTCCCAAATGGGTGTAGGATTTGGTGAAGGGAGGAACGAGGATCCTAGTGAATGAAAAGGATACGGAGGGCCTGGTTCATAGCTGCTGGGGAATCAGCTAGAGAATGAGAAGTTATGTGTGGTGTCCGGTGACCAAGGGTGAGATTCTTTTTACACATAAAATAGTCTGGCATAGTCACTTATGGGAGATCAGTCCCATGTGCCCTCTTGTCAGCTTTAATTACTTTGAAATTGGCAGGTTTTAGAATGCAGGCCACATCAATTGCAGAAGGAAGGCCATAAGAGCACCATGCGGTATATGAGGCAGATGGGAATTATGTGCACAAGGTAGATAGTAAAGGGGCCCAGCATGGCTTGCGCAAATAGAGGAACATGAAACATGGGTCTGGAGGCGAAGCTGGAAATAGAAGAACAAGGAATAAGGATTCAACTAAATGCAGAGGTAGGAAATGGTTAGGGGAGATAGTGGTAGGGGACTCATAATACCCCTAGGTCCACCACTCGGGCCGGGAGTCAGTCCAGGAACAATTAGGTGATGGGGCTGGTTGGAAAACTGCAAGGTCATCGTAGGAGAGGGAAATAGTGATATTTGTTGAAATTTCTTATTCGTTTTCATATCAATATTTCCTTGAACATATAGTATATTCTCTTACTTGGTTGGTGTTTCGGCAATACCTATTACACCGCATACATTACTACAGCTAGGACATACTGTGCGTTTATTTCTTTTATATTTCATTATTATGATAAGGATTCATATGTATATTTCTTTATCTGGTTTTCAGGTTATTTCACTTGCTTAACAGATATTTTAATTGTTATTGTTCCGTCCTTTATATCTGATCATCCACAACGAAACCCCTCACATCACTTTAGATTTATATAAACTTTTGGGATATTCTTGGCAGGTTTTCAGGGTCAAATACGTTCGGACTTATGTTTTTCCTACTGACGTTACGGTAAAATACGTTCGTACTTATATTTTTCCCTTTTATATTCTTTTGGATAACGGGAGGGCGCACTCTTGTATATATACGGGCTACCACCCTCTTTTCTCGCTTAGAAGAATAAGGAACAGACTACCTACCAATCTACCTTCATAAATCTACCTCTCCTCATCAAGGCGCGCCCGCAATATTTGCTTAGTATTGCGAAAGTATATTCCAATAGATATAAGATCGTGCCCATACACATTTGAACAGGTTATGAGCCCGGGCCTCCTATATCTTTAGGATATACATTTACACCCTCCAACAGACCACGAAACCTCACAGTCAACGAAGCAAAACCCGTCCTACCATCGATCCACGTTTCCCACCAGAATAATACCGCGAAATATTTTTCTCGGTAAAGTTTTTTTTGCGGCACAAAACATCAACCAGACGAAACACTCCTTATTGATGAAATCAGACATCCTCGGCCTCGGCATTACACAAGTCTCGGCGAAATACTCTCGGCGTTAACTACTACTTGACCGTGCTCTTATCACCGTTCGCCTCCGTCTCCTTCTTTTTCCTCTCTTTGTGCGCGAAAGCGTTACCCACCACACCCCCGCACACTTTATCAACTACCTGGAAGTTAACACATCTGAGGGTTGACACTCCCAGAAAAATCCTTGAAAGGTGAACGTGTTACTTTCAGGCTTGATAAAAGTTGTGTGGACTTAAAGGGGGTGAGTGGTGACAGAGAACGATTCGAAGAACACAACTTGTGTAACCAAAATCCACCATAGCCTCAGCCTCAACCACCGTCCCTGAACCTTCGACAGACAATCCCCCAGCAGCCCCTCAGCCCATTGACCTAAGGGCACAGACACACGCTATTAACTCCAAATGCGGCTTCGCACTCAGTTACAAACTCAGCTCCATCCCAAAGCTGATTGGGCCAGAAATCTACTGCACATGGCGTGACATCTCCGAGTACATCCTCGGACTGTTCAACTGCAGGGACATTGTGCAAGGAACGGGAACCATCCCCGATGAAATACGGGATGAAGACGGGGATCTGAAGAATATTGACCCTATAGATGAATGTCGCGATCACTACTAGTGGGCATCGGCCTACTTCCTGAAGACCAGTGATCCAAAAAGGCTCCTCCTCCTGGCAACCCACAAAATACCGCACAAAATCTGGACAGCGTTCCAGGACAAATTTGACTGAGAATACACCTTCTCCTTGTCCGACCAACTCAACGCTGTTCTCGATACCAAATATGAGTCGTCTGAACCCATCGCTGATCACATCGGCAAGCTCAACACCCTCTGAAATAGCATGCAACAACGTTGCACCCCCGCTACCGAAAATCACCGTTACGCCCTACCTTTTGCATTTAAGACGCTATTCCAGTCATCGGAAGCAAAAGATGCTGTCCTTCTCCGATCCCTCCCCGAGTCGATTAACACCATCGTCGACAACCTCCAAACCAAGGAGGACCTTACCTACAACCATGTCTATAACTGGTTGTTGGACCTTAAAACTTCGGTTAATTCTGAAGAAGACAAGGCGTATAAAACCGCCACTATCAAAGGAAAAGGGAAGGAACAATACCAAAGGAAGGGAAATAGCACATTGGTCATAGCCAAGGAATACTCAGACTACAAAAAGCATTACCCCTCTACACGCAATGAAGGTCATACTTTGAAAGAGTGTCAGAAACTCAAGACTGATAATGAAAAGAGGACGGAAAGGACGGCGATTGACACCGCCAAGATCTGCAAGGAAGAGACATCCAAACTGGTCAGTACATCTCAACACTTACCACTACGCGAAAGACCCCTCACCCACACAATTGGGTAATCGATACCGACGCAAGCTCACATAAGACAAGCAACCTAGACCTTCATATAAACTTTGAAACAGAAAAAGGAAACGTCAAGTTAGGCGATGACCCTTTAATAGAGTCATGCGGCCGAGGAACAGTTGGCTAATGGCCAAAACGTCTAATGGCCATGTATGTCTTGTTTTTCTTCCACATGTTCTCTGGCTTCCTAAGTTGGGTCAATGCAATTTGTTATCGTGGCGCGCTATCGTTTCTTGGGGAAAAGGGTTTTCTTTACACAGTTCAGGGAAGGATATGTATGTCATGGGAGAAAATAAAGAGATTTTATGGGGCAAGCTTGACGGACAAGATTATGTAGTGCAGGAAAGAAAGGAACAGTCATACAAAATGACCTATCAGGAGTGGCATGAAGCCTTGGGTCATCCCTCAGCAGCCTACCTTCGCTCCGACAAATACTCCGACACACCCCTTATCCCTAAGGTTCCTACAGGTTGGCAATGCGAAACTTGCATTACCTTAAAATCGTCCAAACGAAAACCAGAACAAACACAGCACTGTTGCCAATGCCCCTTCTAGTTAATTCACTCCGACCTAAGAGGAAAATTCTCGAAACTATCCTTTCAGGAATTCTTGGTACTATATCACCTTCATTGATCACTGCACACGATACACCTGGATTTACCCCATCAAGGTAAAATCCAATACGGTAAAAATCTTCAAACAGTTCATCCAGGAGCGACAAACCCAAGTTAACGCCATAATCAAACGATTCACCACTGATAACGGTGCTTAATACATGAACCATGAAATGCTAAACCTGTTTCAGGCGCATGGAATACTTCATGACAAAACTCCACCCTATTCACATGAATCAAACGGCGTTGCTGAACGGTATAACAGGACCATAATAACCGCTACTAGGTCCATGTTAAAATGTTTAACTCTACGACTTTGGGCAGAAGCAATCGCAACTGCTGTATACCTCAGAAACCGTCTTCCCAATTGATCCATAGGAGGTTCAACACCCAATGAATCTCTCTACAACCAAAAGCCGTTGATCAACCACCTGAGCCAATACGGGACCAAATGCTTCGTCCACATACCTGAGGAGACCAGAAAACCAGGAACGAAGCTACAGCTGTGGGCGATCGAAGGCTACCTTGTTGGATACATATCCCCTGACAAGATATACCCGATATACATCCCCTCGCAACATAAAATATCTGTAACACAACAGGTACACTGGACTACTAAAACGATTGAACAATCAGAAGTGCCAAGTACAACACCTGCTCCGGAATCCCAATTTGTGACCGTCCATCCTCCCTCCTTTCGAATAGATCTGCAATCATACAGTAAGACTTTAGAATTGGACCTGAGTACGACACCTACCAACCGCACAACACCAATTGATATCCATCCTCCTCCATTACCTCCACATCCAGAGAACTACGACTGACCTAACATACCGTGACCTACTCCTGAACCTGCTCCCTTTGAACAACAACCTCAAGAATATGAGGTCCTACCAGACGAGCAACCGGATACACGGACAAGGTCAGGACGACTCTCACGACCACCAGTACGCTTTGGCAAAAATGCTACTGAACTACCGGATGAGGATCCCACCACGTATCACCATGCGATTAACAGTACGCTTAAGGAACAGTGGACTACGGCGATGGATGAAGAGATTCATGCACTAAAAATGAATGAAACCTTCAATATTTTTGAGCGACCGATGGGAAGAATGAGAATCGACACTAAGTGGGTTTACAAGTCTAAACATAATGCAGATGGGACTTTCGAAAGATTTCGCGCAAGAGCCGTTGCCAAAGGGTCTTGATAGATTCCCGGCTTCGACTTCGAAGAAACATTCACACCTGTCATCTGTTATGAATCTCTCGGCTTCCTCCTCGCGATATGCGCCAAAAACAAATGGCGACTGCGACAGTTTGATGTCAAATCTGCTTTCCTCTACAGTGAACTCAAAGAAGAACATTACCTACAACCGTTACCTGGCTACCGTGACCGAGAAAAAGTATTGAAACTTAACCGATGTCTTTATGGACCTAAGCAATCTGTGAATGAATGGTATGCTCTCTTCGCAAAATTCTAAACCTCCAAAGGATTTACGACATCAGCCCTCGACTCATGCATGTTCGTCCATGCTAAACAGGACCTCTACGTATCGGTTTACGTCGACGACCTTGCCATATACGCAGCTGACTCCCCCCACGCCACATCTCTGATAAAAGACCTGGAAAGGCATTCGAGATCACTGACCTAGGGGAAGCTAACTTCCTACTCGGCTTGCATATAACATATACTCCAGACGGCATACATCTTACCCAGCAAAAATACATCAAGTCAGTCCTCCAACGATATGGCATGGAAAACTCACGTTCCGTTTCTACCCCTTTACCAAAAGGCATTCAACTTATGAAAGGGACCGAAGACATACGGATACCAGACCCCTCCATTTACCAATCGGTTTAAGGATCACTTATGTACCTCACTACGGGGACAAGACCCCACCTCTCGCATAAAATTTCATTTCATTCTCAATTTTCTTCTTGCCCATCTGAAGCACACTTAAAGGGTGCTATACGCGTCCTTCGTTACCTTGCTGGAACGGATAATATAGGATTGTTCTACCCGTACCCAACCAACGCAACTCCAGCTATGGATACCTATGCTGATGCAGACTTTGCCGCTTGCCTTGATACCAGCCGCTCCTTCTCAGGATACATTGTTATCTTAAATGGTTAATGTATCTCCAGGCGATCCAAGAACCAGGCATCTGTCGCGACATCTACTACCGAAGCGGAATACGTTGCTATGTCACGGGCTACGCGACAAATCCAATGGTTCCAAAAAGGCGGCAACGATATTCGACTAAGTTTACCGATCGCTCTGCACGCAGATAATACCGGTGCTAATTTTCTTGCGACAAACCATCAACTCAATGAAGGTGCCTAACACATCGATGTTCACTTTCACAAAATACGTGAAGAACTCAACGGCGGTTCGTTCACTTTCCTAAAGCTTGACTCGTCCTAAAACCTTACCGATCTCTGCTCCAACATCTTAACGAAACTGGCACATACACAGTTGATGGGACATCTGTGCTGTAGATAATGAGGGGAAGTGTTGAAATTTGTTATTCGTTTTTATATGAATATTTCCTTTAACATATCTTATATTCTCTTACTTGGTTAGTGTTTCGGCAATACCTATTACACCGCATACATTACTATAGTTAGGACATACTGTCCGTTTATTTCAGTTATATTCCATTATTACAATAAGGATTCTTATGTATATTTCTTTATCTGGTATTCGGGTTAGTTCGCTTGCTTATCACATATTTTAACGGTTATTGTTTAGTCCTTTATATCTTGTCATCCACAACGAAACCCCTCACACCACTTTAGATCAATATAAACTTATGGGATTTTCTTGGCAGGTTTTCAGGATCAAATACGTTCGCACTTATGTTTTTCCTACTGACGTTACAGTAAAACACATTTGTACTTATATTTTTCCCTTTTATATTCTTTTGGATAACGGGAGGGCGCACGCTTGTATATATAAGGGCTACCGCCCACTTTTCTAGCTTAGAAGTATAAGGAACAGACTACCTACCAATCTACCTTCATAAAACTACCTCTCCTCATCAAGGCGTGCCCGCAATACTCGCTTAGTATTGCTTTAGTATATTCCGATAGATATAAGATTGTGCCCATACACATTTGAATAATATTGCTTGAATCTGAATTCTGGAGTGAGGTACCCCAACATCGAAATTAGGGGGCAAGAACATGGGAATCAAAAGCCAGGTAAATTTTACTTGAGCTTGAAAGGCTACAGAGGCTGATATAGGTAAATACCCAGGGGTATTCAAGAGGGAAAAGCTCTGGGCAGACCCCCGGTGCGTGTCTGTGGATGTAGTGCCCAACTCATGGTCAGTGAACTCAAATAATGTGTTGGCAACAGCAAGATCAATATTACGGTCTCCTAGAGTTAGGACAGCTGTGTCCAAGGAAGGAGAGACAACTCAGAGGAGTACATGGGGCGAGTAGAATATGGTGAAACCCAGATGCTGCAGCCATTGAGAATACAGAATCCAGGGAGAGAAAATCAAAAGGTTTTGCATCTTTGAATAAAGCGCAAGGCCATGATATCTTGTCAACGACTCTAAAGAGACAGAATTCTGCAGAGACATATACACCAAGTATAGAAGATCCAGAGGAGTCACATTGAGGAACAAAACAAGTAAACTTGCGTAGAGTGTAAAGACCTTCCCAGTTCACATGGGGGTCTGGAGAGCAATCAACTGAGATAGGAACGGTCAAGCCAGCCAAGATAATAAAGCAGGAAAGAAAGATATCCCAGCTCACAAGGCTGTTGTATAAGACAAATGAGACAAGTGAGTATAGGGAAGGGTAGTGGGAGCAAGAGCTGGGGTAAGACCTTAGTAGGTAGAGCCAGGCTAATTATACAAGGTGGAAGCTGGGCAAGAGGCCCCAACTTGTAGAAGGTCATAGTGGCTAGAGGGAACATGCCTAGGAAAGGGAAAGAAGCATAAGATGCAGGGGGCAGCTAGGGTTATAGGCAAGAACGAAGGGATCTGGAGGTCTTATGAGGCCTTGGGGTTTATAGATCAAAGGAGGAGTCCACAGAAGTGGTACCTGCTAGTTTAGCGAAACTAGTGAAAAGGGAGACCCTTGAGATTTTGAAGGAAAATACCATTATCCACAGAGAGCTCTATGGCGTCTAGTGAAGGAAAGGTATGAGAATGGGGCCTAGAAGCAAGAGCGAGATAAGGGGTGGGTGAAGGGGGTCAGGACAGTGACAGTTCAGGGTAGAGTGATGTCTACACAGTTGGTACACCTGGCGTGGGAGGGGAGACAGCAGTTGAGGACTGTTTTGTGTAGCCGCCCTGTGGGCAGGAGTGATTAGGCAAGAGGTATTCAGCCCTCGGATAGACAAGGGTATAGAGCAGGCACATAGTGTGATCTACCTGAAAGCTAGGACTAATATAGACAAACATCCTATAGTTGTGCTATTATGTGAGAGCAGGTGAGGAAAAGGACCTCGGTAATATGCCATTATGTGAAATAAGTGGAAAGGAATTAACCAACTGATCTTAGTTGGTAAGGTCAACCATTACTATCAGAAGTGTTGAGCACCTACTCCTTAGGGCGTCTTTTCCTGTTGACGAAGTAGATAAAAGGAAGTGGACTTTAGTGGAGTTCTGCAAATAGGTAGAGAGGCTAAGGAAGTGGTCACAGCTAACCTCATAGAGCTAGACCAAGGGGGCAGAGTAAATTGACAGGTGGGTGGCATCTAGACTGTCGTTAAAGGCAAGTCAGGGGTATTCCTCTACAGGGAGGAACTGGTTAAGCCAGGACAAGACCTGGAAGGGAACGTTACAAAACACCAATAAAAGTAACCAGACCCCGTTAGGTTCCCGGACTAAGGAAAGGTACTTAGGCACAAAGGGAGATAGGGTAACATGGGTAGGGCGGGTAACATTGATCCACCGCTGAGTCGGTTAATAATCTTACACTGTGAAACCGATTAGTGATGTTAATAAGAAAATCCATAAGGAAGACTGTAAGTGATGTAGTGGCCGTCACGCCTTGGGCCTCCCTGTAACCAATTGCATCCTTGTCTACTGAGCAAGTCTAAACAAGTCGATAGCACTCAAGTGCTTGTGCTAACATATATTAGTATTACGCATACTTAGGGTATGATTATGGCTATGAAGAGAGTAAGTTACCCTACCTTGGACTTCGCATATACGAAGATATATCCCTAGTTACCCTGCCCTTAAAGTTACATGAAACACAAAGTCCACTAGAGTCAGCGTGAGGTGATTTTGATATATTTGTAGCTTAACACCCAGCCGCCTCACAGGCATTTGCAATTAGAGTTAATATAGTAAAGCTCTACAATAAGGACGATCAAAATTGACAGGGTGGAGTGGATTATGTAATACTGTTTATGTCAACGCTGTCCAAATGAGAGGATGATGTCAACTAGTTATATCTAGAGACGGGCGATGGCCAACCCAGGCAAGTTGGGAGTATTGACACCAGCAGGCTCATTGAACATCCTGTAGGTGCCTAATATCCCTATGTGAGACATTGTAGTCATTCAGAGAGAGCTACTAGGACTCAGAGATATAAGGTAGAATGTCCAGAAAAAGCTCCAGTAGTCAAGCACAAATAGTGCATGCGTTATTCCATTCGTGTGGCACAGGACAGGACTATGATGCTATTCCGGTATAACATTGTTGAGGTTGTTAACGAACCATTCGCTATGGGTTGAGGCCATTTAACCAACACAGTAGTGCCACTCACAAGAGGCACAAATTAGTTAATAAAATACCTGATGCTTGGCCAAGAAGAGCAGGTTGACAACAACAGTTGGATAGACGGAATCACTAGTAGGCACCAGCCTCTTCCCTGAGAAAATGTGTCCTATGTCGAAATCCCAGTATGACAAAGACAAGACTTTACCCTGAAAGTCTTTTCTAATGGGCAGACATAATTGAAATGCATTGCAGAAGAAACTAAACAAATTGGTTAACTCATGCTTATCCGAGTTATCCGCTGAATACCCCAGCAGACCGAGTGGGAGCTCAGAATTGATAAACCATGAGTGGAGAAGGGTGATCATTTATGGCCCAAGTATAGATTAGGTATTGAAGGCATATATAATTCTACTTAAGTAAATGCTAACGGCACTCTGCTCATACAACTAATGATCCTCTGATGAAGAAATTGAATTTAGTGAAGCAGAACCTTGACAAGAGTAGGTTTTATCATCTGATTCAATAATCTATAAATTTACCTTTTGTGATATTCACTTATATTCTTTGGTACGCATGGCACTTTATGATCCGTCATCATATGGGGTGCCCCCTTGACTGTATATCAGTACCTGCTTAGTTTAATGCCCTCATGCAAATTCATTATCATCGAGAACCGTTAGGAGACATTAACTAGTTATGGTATCTTTGTCTTGAACCAATAGCGAAGTGTGGAAAGTACTACGTCCGAATTGTCTCTTACAAGATCACAATTATCTACTTGTACCTCTCTCAGGCCCTTCTTGAAGTAAGATGTTTTCAAGAACATCAAGACTTGGGATGGTAAGCGGTTATAAAGATGACAGAAAATCAACACATTGAGGTGCCAGGGGAATGCCAGATGATATAGGTCACACATCCTAGGACAGTGAGAACATCCATCAGGCACAATTCCGACATGGTAGTACCAGAGTCGGTCCCTGCTGAGGTTACTTTATATCAGTTTAGACATGAAGTCTTCGTACAATACATGCTAAACAATGTACTGCAAAGGTTCTCGAAAGGGAATTCCGAACTTGAATTCTTTGTGAAGATTAGTAAATCTAGTTTCAAGAGAAATAGTCAATATGGCTACAGACTGGGGGAGCAAGGTACACTCTGCCAATGGCCAGTAAAGCAAAAGGGCTCATCGCAGTTTAGAGGCCCTTGATTAGGCTTTGAAGGCCGGGGTCACTATTCCATCTGAATATGATGTGATCAAGGAGCAAGCTCCTACCCTTCCCTGGAGTCGTAGCAGACCCATTTACCCTGGACCACATTTTACAAAAATCATAGCAGATATAGAATGGCACCACATTTGACCCCTGCTGCCTGGGAAGCTAGGGCCCTTATAAGAACCGCACATTTATGGCAGGTTTCCCTGACTGGTCCTATAGGAAAAAAGATATATATCAAGCCGATATCTGGGGCATTAAGATTCTGTAGCGAGATGATCATGACTTGATGGAATGACAAAGGAGAAAAATTCTGCAAAACAAATAATGTCAATAGTGGGTACTACCCCTCCGGCAGTGCCAACTATATCAGCGATATCCTTCGCAGCGGAAGGACCTTACAAGGTGGTAGATGAAACGCCTTGCCCACCGCACTACAAAATCTGGAACCGCTTGTCCAACAGATAGCACCACCACCTCCCAAAAAGCCAACTGGTAGCTCTGAGAGGGCAGGGCTTTCAGCGGTAGCAGCGCAGTAGGCTATAGCCTATTGGTCTCGTTCTTATAGCTGTAAGGAATGACCCACTGGGAATGTTTTCCACTAAGAGGCTACAGGCATAAAGTGTCTTGGTGAAACACTCAAACATTCACCCGCAGGTCTGTTTTTGAAACAGATACTTTGTTATTTAAATAGTTCGAAAGTCCTTACAATTGTAGGAACTTGTCTCAGAATTCATCATTTAGTTCATTAAGGGTGGATATGGTTCTTGCCATCAGATACCATCCTGCACGACCCTCACCAGTGCTAGCATTGTCCCTGCAGGAGGACAGTGACCCTAGGTCAATGATCTCTTTAATGGATATAATTAACCCTTGGTAATCTATGGTGGAAATACCAGAGGAGGTTGTTGTTAGCAACCACCATGTAGGGGTAGTGTCTGCAAAGGAGGGGACCCAAGTGATTCTGCCTCTTGAAGTAGTTACTATGTCTCAGATTCCTCCCTTCCTGATTTCAGACAATTTATTTGCTAACCAAAGTCCCCTGATTATAAATCCAAGGATCAACTCTATGGGAAGCGGGGTTAAACCTTGGTGGGCTTCCTAAGAAAGTCCAACAAGAAATCCCACACTCAGCAAATGAAAACTCATAAGTTGATAGCTAAATGGTTTCATAGAAAACAACTAGGAACAAACTGTGATTCATCCACGATGCGGAGATTAGGTGTGACTACTATCGAGACTACTAGTTGTCAGATATGGATGTGGTTCTCCTGGTAATCGTAGTTCATGAAGAGGCCGCAAGAAATAGTCAAAGTGCATGCATGTGCACCACAGCCAGATGCAGCTCCCAAAGAGATGCATTACATAAACTAATCAGACAAGTGGATTCTCCTTATTGGAGGAATCTTCCAACTTCGGAAGCTGACCCTGAGGGAGTCGAGCGTTGATCAACACTGACCTGATGCAGGTGCTCATTTATCGTCAGAGTAGACCTCGGTGTTGATGGCCTTTATAATTCTACTTAAACAACCCGTTCTGCACTCGACTCTTATAACCAACTGTTCTCTTGAGAAGAACCTCAATTGAGCAATGCTTTGCCTTAAGAATATTAAGATTCATGATTTGATTCAATCAACCATATTATTACATGCCGTTAACTTTGCTTAAATTCTGTGGTGAACTCGGAACCTAAGGATCGATCTTACTACAGGGTGCCCCTGTGACATGATGGAAGAGAGTGCATCATAGGAGTCCATACCATGCTTATGAAGGATGACCCTATATGCTTTCTTCATGGAGGGAGGACACAAGCCAACCTGCTGATGCAGGCAAAGGAGGCAGATGAGAATAAGTAAGTTAGTTGCAAGTACCTTCTTCCAGACAAAATCAGGAATCATGTCAGACCTGGACGCAGAAACGGTAGATGCTAGAGCAAGCTTTGAAGCCACTATCTCTGAAGTAAATAGTAGGCAGTTTCCATAAGGACAATACAAGGAGGGGAGGGAACCAGGACTACTAGGAGGGATAAAATAGTTGAGGAGGGTATAATTTATACCAACTGGGGTATCAGTCCCTGGGAGGGAACTATGGACTAGACACTCTGAGAACCCGCCTTTCGGTAGTGGCAATTGGGCAGTGGGTTGTAGTCAGGAGAAGGTCAAACCAGTTAGCGCTTCCACAGATTTACTGGCTTTAAAGTATCTCAAGTTGGATAGGCGGCAGGCTTCTGGTCAGAAGGAAATCGGGTAGCATGAATTGCCATTCGGGTAGGTGAGTTGAACTCACTCGGCATAGTGCATAGTTAAAGGGACCAGTACAACCTTTTTGTGAGTGAGGCACAGGACAAATGTCAACTGTCAGAGCAGAGTTGAAAGACAGCCTGATTGTCAGTGATACCTGATACTTAGTTAGGAGGAGATTGGGAGAAAGGAGCTTGCAGGAACAGATGAAACCTTGTTCTCCTCCTTCAAGGCAAGCTACTCAATCAAGGCCCAGTTAGGCGACAGATCTGGTAGGAGAACCGCAGGATGTTTAAATGTAAGTGATATAGGTACCTAGTCTAAACCAGTGGAAGGGAGTGGTGTATCCCAAAACTGAAAGTTGAGAGTAGGGTATAGAAAAAGAAAGCAAGTTCAATAACAGAGGGCACATAGAGCAGTCCAGGGGGAAACGAGTGAATATACCAGTGGTGTTCAAAAGCAAGAAGCCCAGGGCAGATGCCATAGTTAGCCTAATAGGACATGGCTCCTAAAGCCTGGTGGGAGAACTCAAGTATAGGGTTAGTATAATGGAGATGAAGATTGAACTCACCCAGGGTGATGGCAGGAATGTTAGCAGAAGAAGACATAACTGAATGGGGAACTGTATTACAAGAGGAAGAAGGGAAAAACACCTGGATTGTAGGAATTAAGGATACAAAATAAGGGAAGGAAACTCCAAAGGCAGTAGAGGAGTTTAAACAATTAAGCTTATGATAACCAGCCTGCCACAGAAGACAAAGAGAATTATACAGGACTTTAACCAATCAGGCGACACATATAAGGCAACTATAGGGGAGCCAGAAGACTGAGAGGGTGGGTCAATACAAGTAAACCTATAGAAGGTAAGATGATAGCTCCAGAACCACAGGGAATCGTTTAAACAAATAACACAGGCAAGAAGGGCTGAATGGATAAAAGAATTGAATATGGAGCGCATCCCATCCATGATCTCAAGCCTTTTGTATTTAATAAGGGAGAGAAGTGAGTGTACAGGAGGGGTAGGAAAGGATATCTGGGGGTAAGACCTTAGCAGGCAGAGCCCAGTCCAGGATGAGAGGAAAGAGTTGTGGATGGCTCCTCTATAGGCAGGAAGCCACCCTGCCTTGAGGGAATACTCCTGACCAGCGAAAAACTTTGAAAACAAGGTGGGTGATCTATCTGAAGGCTACACTGATGGGGCCTACACGACATACCTGGACTGCAGATTTCATGATCAAAGGAGTGGTCAACTGAGGGGGTGGCCAGATGGATGTAGATGTTAGTGGGGGGATTGACAGTACAAGGCACCAGGGGGTCTCTATTATCCCTAGCGAGGTCCAAAGCATCTGGCTGAGGAGGTAAACTAGGCTGATACCCAACAATAGGAGGAGAAGGTGGATAAATAACCGGGCAATCAGGAGAATCAGGATGCCTACGAGCGTTTTCACCAGCTAAGTTAGTCTACCTACTAGGTGTGGAAACACTGGACTGGAGGTGGGGTTTAAGGTTGCCTCCTAGAGGGCACATGAGGGTAGAGGCAGTGGTGATAACCCCTAGTGTGGTGAAGGGAGTACTGGGACTGTACCAGGGGACCCAACTTGCATTTAGGACTGACAATGCTAAACTTCCATCAATTGAAGTATTGGGTGAAAGCATTAGATGAGAAGGCCCTGTCTGACCTGCATTTCTGGGACAAGAGGGGAATAGAAGGAACTAAGGGGTCAAGTATATAGGTTAGCAGTAGCAATCAGGTAGGTTGAGCTCATGATCATCTTGGAGTCCTTGTCTGAGTTAAGGAAGTTAGCCAAGTGGATAGATATTTCTGTCAAGTTCCAAATAGCAGTCTAGATGCTGACACAGAGGTCCTTGTTGTCATCAAGGAGGTAGACCAAGGGGACAGAGTGAATGGCCACGTGAGTTGCCTTTGGAGCTGGAGTGAAGACATCCCATTTCGTCTTCCTAACTGGAAAGGAATGGTTCAGGCGGACAGAGAGGGCATAAAAGTACAGGCTGTGGAACAGGACTAGGACAGAGGGATCACTGACAAGAGGAGACACAGTTCCAGGATTATTATCTTGAGCCGTAAAGGTCTATGAAGGCGAGCAGTTGGCTTGGTCAAGGACTGAGGCAGCAAGATCAGCCCGTACTGCACCAAGGGCGCGAGTATCTGTTTGATAGCCCTAACGGGGTAAACTAGGTAATGGTCCTGTGAGGCGGCAGCAAGGGCAGGAGATCTTTTTTCTTAGGGGGGAGAAGGCAACGAGGTGGCCATCCCGACCTGGGTCACAGACGGGCCAGCACACCCTCGTTTACCCTTATGCTTGGCTGAACATCTGCCAGCTCTTCCAATCCTAATAGGGTTTAAGCTGAGGGGCAACTTGTCAGAGAACCGAGGACCAGAGGTGTCAAAGCCGTGAATGACGCAGGGAGGGTTAGAGAGGAGGAAGACAAGGGAAGACAATGGAGGGCCGGGACCTGAATTAGAGGTGGAGGAGCATCTGAACCAGGCCAGTCAGGAGGACCACGGGTCACATGGGTTGGTGGTGGAATGGAAGGAACAGGGTGAGGAGGGATAGATTATAGGGAATAGGTGACCTTATATGACAGTTCACAAGGAGAGAAGTGGAGAGAGGTGAGGTCCGAGCGGAGGCTATTTACCCCATGTTGATCAGGGGTACGTCCAGCAGCAGGCAGGGAGTGAACAAGTCAAGTAAGCTGATTCATTCTTGAATTTACAGCACAGAGGCTGTGCTAGGCAGAACAGACGAGTGGAAGAAGTAAGCTTTCTGTGCTAGAGTAGTCATCCCGAGCTTCTGTCAATAGCATAGGAACCTGTCCTTCACACCAGATACTAGCAAAATAGGGTTTCAGAGAGGAAAGAAAACAAGAATCTGGAGTTCAGGGGAAGCAAGGGTTGAGGAGAGGCCTCACGTGAGAAGGCAAGTGAGGCCTAAACAAACAGGGGCCGTGAAGGCTCTATGGCCTCCACTTAATGATGTAGGCCCTAACCGAGTGCAGGAATTTGGAGTTTGTCAAGTTAAATAGATTAACCGGGGTGTTAAACCTATAGGGGCAGGAAAATAGGGGAAGCCGAATGTGTTTTAACTATCGGCTATTTTCTTTTCTTTTTTTCTATTTACTTTTATTTCTTTTTTATTTTTTTTGTTATATAATTAATTATTAAGGTACAAGAACTACACATTCAGGGTAGGATATGGCGTAAAGAAAAACTTGATGACAAAACTCCCAGCTCCATTTAGGGAACAAAACTGGTTCTTGGAGGACCCTCTGGTATTGGCCAAACCATACATCTCACCTGCAAGCAAAGAAATCCCAGCTGGCTTATTAGACAACTGGTTAAAAGGAAGAAGCAGGAAAGGTGGAAAGCATAAAGAAAACCTAAACTGAAATACCAATAGCTCTATTCTAAGATGAAGCAGAAAGTAAAACAAAATTAAGCAATAATGCTAACGTTTATAAGTAGCAAGCACAATTCAAAAACTAATGCTAGATATGGGAAACTATAAGCTATGAAATCCACCCACCCATATGTATAACCAAAGTAAAGCACCCATAAGGAACCAGTAAAATACCATGGAGGTGCCTTAGGGTCATCTGACCGTGGGTAAAAGGTGCTAGCAGAGGGGATGGTTAGCTAAGCAGAAAGACAGATACCAGCCAGGAGAAGTAAAGGCGTAGTGAGGTAACCAGCCTACGCAACTGTGGAAGGAGTTGGAGTATGGGTCAGGTAAACAACAGAAACAGCCAACTAGTCAAACTAGGGCAACTTCTCTCATCAACAATTGAGATGAACACCGTTGGCTGCAGTGAAGACATTGGCGCTACTAAAACAAGCTTTCTACACCGGTACATCGAACTGAAGGCATGGTATTAGCTGGACATCTGATATCAAAAGTGGAGACTGTAAACATGATGCGTGAGGTTGCTGACTAGACGAATTCCACGCAAGGTAGTCGATTCATGGTGCAGAGAGGTGCAGGAGAAATAAGCATTCTCTAGGATCAAGGTTCTCCAGGAGTTACGATCCTATGCTGTCAGCGGACTTGCAACAGGTAACTAACTCTCCGTAGGTTGGATGAAGATAACCGGGCTGTCCTTATAATATGGTACCAGGCGTGGCACCAATCTCAGCCACCATGGTAGGAGTACTATTGCAACGAGTAGTACTAGGCAAAGATCCACTATTGTTCTTAGGCCTATGCATATTTGTATTGATAGCCTAAACCCTATGGTTCATATCGTACAACGCCTATCGAGGAGCGGGAGTTTAAAGTGGTAAAGTAATTGTATAGGAAAGAACTTAGATGGTTGCGTGAAGAGTCTTAACTACAGGCCAATTTTTCTTTTTTTTTTTTTCTTTTTTTTTTTACAGCATATATTCGTTGTTAAGGTACAAGAACTTGCATGCATCACTAGCTATGGTATAAACAAAACCTATATTCCAAAAATCAAAAACAAAAGAAACCAACGGCACAGCAAAGCTCCAATGGGACAGGTAACTGTCCATACACCTCGTATGGTAAACTCAAGTAAGGAAAGACCAGCCAAGGAAACATACATAAACCAAGTTATCAGGAGAGGAAAAAGCACAAATTATCAAGGAATTAGGGATGAAAAGAGGGTATGGGCAGGGATCCTATGGGGGTTGGGGCAACCAAAGGAGGTGGTGATGAGGGGGGGGATAGCAACATGTCCAGAGGGAAGCCGACCTGCGTCTCTTGTATATAGGCGACCAGGTTCAGGAACAGTAATATAGAAGACCGGAAGGGGTCTTCCGCACCTGTCCCACGACACCTGGGAGGTGGCATCTGCAGGCATCAGCAGTGGCCGTACAGCAGAGTGTGGCGTGCTGGAAGTCTTCGTCGTTATCCCTGTATCATGGACAGAGGGTGGAATCCCCTTCGGAGGCCGAGGAGGTATAAAAGGCTTGGTAGCTCTTGTGGGCAGGCATTTGGTGAATGCGGCCTGCCATGAACTTGCCAAGGCCTATGAAAGGGTATGGGGACAGGGAGGCTTTGTAGGTGTAGTAGTGTGGAGGAGGGCAGGCCTCTCCCCAGTCGTTGATGAGGATCTGTTGCTCCTGCCTCCTGAGGCCAGTATTGGCGGCGCGCATGGAAGGGAGTGGGGGTAGAGGAGAATAGATAGGTGTGAGATCTGCATGTGGCAAGGGGGCAAAGGACAATGATCCCAGAATGGGGAGGGTGAGGTGGGCCATAGCATCCACTGGGAGGTGGGTGCGGACTGGCGGAGAGAGAGGAGCAGTTTTCCAGAGGAGAGGATTGACATTGGGTTGGAGGCGCCGTGTGAGGCGAGTACACGAGTCAGGGGCGCGAGACTGCAGGTGGAATAGAAAGTCAAGGGGGAGCCTCCCTGCAGCTGGGTTGAGAGTGGGTGGGGCACATGCCAGACTGAGCGCAGCAAGCCTACGGCGATGGGCGCAGAGGAGGCCGATAGGAGGGAGGCAGCTCATAAGAGTGAGGGCAAAGAGTGTGGTAGAGCGGAAGCAATTGGTAACCCATCTCTGGATCCGGTGCCAGAAGACGTCCATGTGCCGTACCATTCCGTGGGAGGGTATGAAGAGGTCAGCCCCATAGGTGAGGATGGGGAGTAGGATGGAGACGGCAAGGTGGTGGCAGAGGTGGGCGGAGAGGCCAGCCCACGGTGGGGAAAGCCTGCAGACAGTGGGGAAGGCACCTTGGGTGAGTGCAAGTTGTTTGGAAAAGGGAGTTGATGTGGAAAGGGATAGGGTGAGCTAGTAACCCGGCCACCTGAGGGAGATGGCGGGTTGGAAGACCGGCCCATCTAAGTGTATGGGGATAATGAAAGGGGAGCCATGCTGGTTCTTAGTACGCCAGTAAATGAGCTCTGTCTGGGGGACAGAGAAGGGGACATTGTGGGCTGCTCAGCGATGCTTGATCCTGGATATGGCTGCTTGAAGCAGCTGAACATTGCGGTGATAGGAAGGAGATGATACAGTCAATGTAATCCTAAGTACAGGCCGCCTAGATGTCTTTATATAGGAACTCTTCCCTCAACCCGAACCCTGGTGACTCATGCCTATGAGTCACACTCCTGGCATGACTCATATTGAGTCATACTATGATATCCATCAGCTGACTCCAATGAGTCAACTGCGCAGCGTCCCCAACCAATCAAACTCATAAAACAAGTAATTTGTCCTAAAGTGCTCCGAGGTGTGAAACCCATGACTCATAATGTGAGTCTAGTACGAGAATCATTACATCATATGACTCACCAATGTGGGTCATGCGCACGATCAACCAATCAAAATATAACAATTATTGCACTAGTGGGCATCATGCGAGACCCCCTGACTACTACTGAGTCATTGTGCGAAATCTAACAGCTTTATGACTCATAACTATGAGTCATGTGATATCATGCCTGGCTTCGTCACCAATCGTGACACCAGGGATGACAATCAGTGGGCAGAGAGGCGACCAGGAGCAAGGTAGATCTCATCCCCCTTGGCAGCGGAGCAAGGATAAGGGCGGGGAGGGAGGTTAGAAGTATCATGATAAACACCAGCGGTCTTGAGTTTTCAAACTTGACAATTAAAGATGTTGTAGAACCTGTTCTAACTACCAGTGTCTCTAACATCATTTTCTAATAAAAACCCCCCAACGCTAACCCTGTTGTATTATACCATTAAGTTGCACTCTCTGCTTGACGCAAAATAAGTTATTCTATCAAATCTATACTCTGATTTTATTAAGTCAACTGCTCCGTATGCTAAAACCAATCATAAGGCATTTAACAAGTTATGTGCCCCAAAGTAGTTACCTGCACAAAACCCCTGCCTCATAATATGAGTAATATGAAAATTCATTCCATCATATGTATTACAAATGGTTATAATGAAAACAATTGTTACTCATGAAGAACTGCACTCATTCCCTTTGTATAAAATCATATAACTATTTGTAAGTAATCCTCCATCCTCCGTCTCCTCTACACACCCGGCGATTGAAATCTCAACACCACGAGAAATCATCACCACTTTCGTTTTGACTCATCCTCACCCTTTGGCCATGCCAGTCGGTGGGGATTTGTCTTAATGATTCCCTCCTCTCCGTGCTCGTTAGGGTCTACCCCTTTGGGTCTCCTCTCTCCCCTTCTGCCATCTTTACTGATGGTTCCTCTCCTTTCCCCGCTTTTGTTTTTGCCTCGCTTAGCTTTTTGCTCTGCCTCGCTTAACATTTGCACGGTCGGGAATTCCCTCTGACCTCCCTATACGGCTGGGAGACAGGGTTGCAGTAGGAGGAAACATTCTACAGGCCTACAGTTGCTTTGGCACACTTATCGTCGATTCCTCCACTCTCACTTTGATGAGAACTGCCTAGATGGCCACGCACACGATTC
>QFET01017643.1:0-36267 GCA_003316355.1 Tuber calosporum | reverse complement strand
GTAAAATAGAAAGCTTCATCACCCCACGTGTTCTTATTCCGCTCTCACCCTTAGTGATTTAAGAGATAGTAATATAATACGTGGAATTCAAGCTTAATTACTGCATTAGTGTTACCATCTTGTGCAATCTTTGTATTAAAACTAAATTGAGAGAGGCTAGTTAAACTGGTATCTAGGTTGCCTCGTAACATGTTAACAAGGTAGGTCTTGTAGCCTTTCCTATAGAATAGCAGAAAAGTACACCTTAATATAAGGGCTGATAAAAATTAATACTACTATATTGTTCCCTTTATTCTAATATATATAGCTGTACAATTTACTTTTTGATTCAACCATAAGGGATTTTATTAAATTTGCAAACAGTGTCCATGACAAAGATCTCACAAATGTAGCTTTATCAATGCTCTGGTAGCTGTACTCAAGACTTGTTTTATCCTGTAGCTGAAAGTCTGTATGGCCAGCTTGCCAGGTGGCTAAATTACACAAGCTCAATAGCTTTTCACTCAGAATTATATGTAAATAATCCTTAAAATTCATTTCTATAAAAATTGGTAGTGGTATGGTGTTACCTTTGGTCACAATTTTGATACCTTGTAATTAAATGTTAGTTTCACAATAGGAGCACTTGATAAATTGACGAACAGTGTAAGTGATATTGGGGTTTAATATTGTGGGGATATAAATACTCTTGTAGCTGCCCCCAATAGTAGCTTTACCCTTCTGTTAAATTGCCTAGGAACAGGCTTGCCCTGTAGCTATTCTAAACTAGCTTCATAGCTCCCAACACAAAGCTGCATGTAAATGCATCTTGAAATTAATTTTGATTAAACTTCCTGCCAATATATTCATCTATTTCCTTTTATGCAATTATATGAAATATGTTTTTCCTTTGACCATCTGATTGCTAATTTTATTTGCGATGTGAGCTTGACTCCTTGATGTTAGGCATGATAGAAAATATTTGGTAAAATATAACTTGTCACAATCACATCTTTGCTCAGTAGTTCAAAATACAGTTTGAACAGTATATTTGAGAAGGTCCATATATGATCAGATTAGATTCTATATATTGTACTTTTTTATCAAATAATCACGGACATGGGAGATTAACACGTAGTACATATACTCTAGTAGCCCCCTCCTTGTCCCAAGAAGTGACCCTGGTCCTTTATAGGTATAGGAAAGTTGTAGTTGTTATCTGTTGTTGATTGCAAAGTGGTCTGTAATTTGTTTTTACTATGCAAAAAGGTGTATACTTATAGGCTGCAAAACAAAGTTACTTTCTCCTAAGCTTCTGCTTTCTCTAATACATGTGCATATCGATTACTTAAGCTTTGCTTAACAGCAATAATTTTTGTTTATACCAACTTGAGCCAGGTAGTAGACGCTGGTGTTGTGGTGAAAATATACTTTCAGTAACTGGTTTGTTTTACTTGACATTGGTGTTTTAATCTAAACCTTATCCCTGCAACTTGTTTGTATTACCTGATGTTTGTCTTTAGATGAAAAATCAGTCTTAGCAACTTGCCAGTGTTACCTAATTGCAGGCTTGGTACAAATTTTGTGACACTAACTTGTTTGTGTTACTTGGCGATGGTTTCTTGATGAAAGTCTTTTCTCATAAACTTGAGGCTAATAATTGGCACTGATGCCTTGATGAAAGTTGTTCCACTGAAACTTGATGCTCTTAATTTCCATTAGTATCTTGATGAAAGTATTGTGACCTCTATTTATATGTGTTGATAGGTGTCCCTATTGTCATGCAAGTTTTCATCCCCACTTGCACCTCTCAGATGATGTTAGTGACTTGATGAAAATGTTTTAACCTAAACCTCAGCCTCTTAATTTGAAATATTTGCAATGACAAATCATTTGTCTTCTCAACTTTAGAATAATATATATATACAGTCTGCCATGTCAAAGTATTTTGCTATTGAGCTTATACCTATTAATTATGTTTGTTTGCTGGAAAGAAAAGATTTTTGTTGACACATAGTGTTATATGATACCGTGCGTCTAAAGTGTAGACCTGGCTTGATGCAACACATAATGCACAACCCTGTGAAGTATAAGGGCTAAATGGTAAAAATTGTAATATCTGAAGGTCCTATGTTCAACCCACATCAAGGAAATATTTTTTAATATTTGTTTTTATTATTTATTAATATTTAATGGAGAACAGTAAATGTTTGTGACTTTAAATTTAGTTGTGAAGGGTATACTTGATAAATATAGTATCATACCTATGATAGGTACCTTTCTTAACCTAATACCTCCGGTTGCCAAGTCACTGTTCAGGCGTATGGTATGATACTATATTTATCAAGTATACCCTTCACAACTAAATTTAAAGTCACAAACATTTACTGTTCTCCATTAAATATTAATAAATAATAAAAACAAATATTAAAAAATATTTCCTTGATGTGGGTTGAAATGGGACCTTCAGATATTACAATTTTTACCATTTAGCCCTAATTCCTCACAGGGTTGAGCGTTACGTGTTGCATCAAGCCAAGTCCACACTTTAGACGCACAGCACCATATGTAGAATTTGTTTTGCCCCTAAAAGGGCTTTATTCTAAGAGTTGGAGGGAATCTTAGATACCTATTTAGAAGAAAAAATATTCCCTTTAACAGACGTGAGAGTGTCTTATAACCCTGTGGGTGCTAAGATAAAGAACCAGTAAGGCCAAGATCTCATCTTCTACATTCACATATGGTGAGGAAGAAAACATTTTGCCTAAATGGAGGTGCCTGACACTTGTCAGTATTTGCCAGATGTAATTTAAGTTTGTAATATTAGCCACAGGTTCTCATCCTGCTTGGTTTGTCCCTTGAATAAAATTTCTTTTCTAGTTGGTGCTTCTCATTTTACCTTTAGCTATGCAAGCAACATTTTGTCACTGTAGCTTTCTCTAGTGCTCATATTACAATATTGCTTTTGCGTTTTCTTAAATTCTTATTAGACCTCAAATTAAGAGACTTTTAGTGATTCTATTGACTTCCCACTGCCTATTCATCTTTACTTCAATTGGAAATCAAACTTTTATTAGCCCTTAAGGCTGGCCATCCCTTGGTATCTAGTTTGTGTTACAAAAAAAAGGTTCAAAGGCCTTTCCCTTCTTCCAAGTTTCCACAGCCACTATTTAAACCAAAACAACTATCATCTTGCCCATAGCTTCAACATGCAAGTACTTGTTCTCTGAAGCTCCAGAGCCTCAACCCATCAATCTCCAAGGTACCCAAAAATCGTTCCATGGTGCAACACTGTTTGGATCACCAAATCACTTCTAGTCCCACGGAATTGACCCAAACCCCAGGCCTTTAACTAAGTTTGAGCTTTCCTCTTACAAGCTTATAGCATCATTCCGTCCAAACTGCCCCTTGTACCCATTAAATATTTTAAGACTAAACTCTTTATCCCCCCTCGCTCTCACCATGTCTCCCATTTCTCCTCGGACTACCAAAGGCCCTAAAGCCTCTACAACGGCCTCCATGGTGGAAAATCGAACTTGGAGGGAGGGCTGCCTGTTTTTGTGATGTGTGGAGGTCGGATTGGAAGGTAGTTTGGAATCGAAAGTGACATTTACGGCATCCCCACCTATATCAGTTTGTGCGCTATGGTTGTAAATAGCCACCCTACCATCGATGAGGCCTTTATGTACCGGTTTTCCAAGCTATTATAAGCGAAGGTTCCACTAGTTGTAACCTGAATGTTGTGTTCCCTGACGAGGTTTTCTTTTTCTTTTTTCAACTTGTAACTCTCATCCTGTTTAGTATATCCAGTAGGCCTATAGTTTAAGCAACCAATTAAATCATATACCCATTGTTTATTAGCCTTCTTCTTATAATGTCCTAGATTGATAAGATCGACACTCAAACCTGGCACTATTATTCTTTGAGATTTGTTCCGTGGACTTATTTCCCGAGACTGGACAGGGATATAGGCAGTGGCAGTCAGGTTTACAGGAGTCCCTTCTCTGACGGCAAAGGTTGATTAACTATTAGCAATAACCAATTAATGAAAATTAAATATGCAATTAAATTCCACTTTGCGCGTAATAATTGGACCGGTGGTCACGTTAGTGGAATCCCTTGGAGTTGAACCTGGTATTTCGACTAAAGAAGAGCCATCTGCTAACTCAACAGGCAGGTTTTGAATCCAGGTTTACCTATAAATTAGCATTTATAAATAGGAATGAACTTACTGGTCGGAAGATCCAGATTGAGCTTTTTGGTATCAACATTATTAGTAGTAAACATAACGATTTGCACTTCAATGTCTTTGTTGAATGCTTATTCAGGTGATAATCCTGCTGACTTTGAGAGAAGAAAGAACAGCTGATCAAACTTTTTGACAAGGCAGCTGATATAGTAGCTACATTATAAACTACATGTAGTTTATAGGACTCTACTGAACTATTTTGGGCAAGGTACTTAACAGTTTGATTTTGTAGATACCTAATTCACAATATGTATACAAAAGTTTATAGAAAACTGTAGCTTAGAAGCCAGGCACTTTCCTCACCTACTTTATATCAGGATTGGTTTTCCTATTCTATCAATATCCATATATCCTAATAGACAATTTTTATTTACCTCTTTCCTATACTTTATGGTAATTAAGCTCTTGGCATAATAACTATGTTACCTGGTATCAAGGAGAACTGAGAGTTAATTCCTGTTGTTTATAGGAAGAAATATAACTGAAATTGAGGCTTGTCAAGAATGATCTGTATTCTATAATTGTAAGGTTCTAAAAAGCTATTTTTATATCTTATATATTTACTCTTTATTATCATCCCTCAATTTTTCCTTTACCCTTTTATCTACCCTCTTACTTCTTCATTTCTATGACCTTATATATACCACTCCCTAATATCTCCCTTAGTAAATTAAAATTAAGATACAACTTAGTTTATATAACTTCTAGAAGTAAGAAATGTAGCATCTGCACCAAACTATGGTAGATTCAGTTCCTTATTTAAAATAGTATCATAATGTCTAATATCCACCTTAACCCAGCCTAATGCCATAATGGCCGATACTCTATTATTGATACAATCAAAGAATTACCTTTGAATATAGAGTGTTTTCTGTGACTGTGGGAGTTTCACTGGATTGTAGAAGTGTAAGGCCATCTAATGATGTTACTCTGGACTGTGCAAGATAGAGTTGGCCATGAGTGAAGGCATTAGAGCAAATTTCCGCGTCAACCTTTTCTGGAGATTGTCCCTGGCTCTGGTTGACACTCATTTATAAAGACTCAGGAAGGGGAAACGCTTATGTTCTAAATTAAACAGCAGATGCTGATAGGTGGTGGTAAGCTTTATTTGTGGGAGTAGTCCAATATCACCATCTTGTTTGCCTCCCAGAATAGAGACTTGTGGACAGTTGCGACTAATCTCAATCAACCTTAGTCTAGTACCATTACACATCCCTAGCGTGGGACTGAGATTCCTAATTAGAATATTAGGAACCATAAACTTCAATCCCTGGGAGCAGGGAGGAATAGATCGCAGATTAATACTTTACCAATATTCAACTGCTAGTGTATCAGCTGCTGCAGCATCATTACAAATTTCCAATCGGTTTACAGCCACAACCCTGTTTTCGATTTAAGGCATTAGGTGACGCACTTTATCACTAAAGTCATTAACCAGGTCATTTTGGGAGGCCAAGATGGCACTTCCAATCATCTCACGATGACTAATAACAGCATCCTCCAAAAGGGCCTGTGGATATATATGATCACAATGATCATCTATAGGCTATATTTTCCTAAGATATTCAGGAAGTTCAAATGTACAATAACATGTAAGATTGGATACCAGGTCTTTCACAAAATTTAGAAAGATCTGATTTGCTACATTGGCTGCTATCCGCTGAGTGATTTTCAACCACAAAACTTGCAGGCTAGTCCAGAAAGAACTATGTTATATGGAAGCTGGAACAGTTGCCTATCTAGAGCCTCGATGCACTTGTGGCAAAATTTCTGCAAAATCTCCAGCTAAGATCGTAGAAATTCCACCAAAGAGTGAATTGTTACTAACATGAAAAATATCGGTTAAAGTGAAGTTAACTGCCACGAAGTAGGCTTTATGTTGCATGGGAACCTCATCCCTGATAATTAGGGATGTGTTCCTTATTAGCTGCAAGATTTGAATTACTGGTATTATTTAAACAAGAAACTCTTGAATTAGAAATGGGAAATCTGAACTTAGAGTAGGCAGTAGACCAGCAGGAAGTAATTATGCAGCAATCTCAGAGGATGCGACATACTGTACTACCTTACCCATGGAGCGGAAGTAGCGACACAAGCAATTATATAAATAGGTTTTTCAAGAACGTGCTAGACCTTGTAGGAAGAATACAGTCTGATGATTTACAGGTGGGATTAATTCACGCTCCTCAGCTGTAGCTTGAATTGATTTCAAGCAATTTAGTTTCTCCACGTTCAAATTTTGTTTCAAGGCATTAATGATTTAACCTTGAATCTGACCATGATAGGCCATTTCTTCCCCCAGAATTGGGTTTTTTATTACTTGTTGCTTACCAACCCAACCAATAACCGGTTAGGGTAATCCAAAATCTACCCATGACCTTCCAAATTCCTCCAGGCATTGTTGCAAATGATTAAGACCATAGTCGAGATGGAATTCAACTTGAAATTCTACACCACCAGGTGGTACTGTTATGATATTTCTTGTACGAAAATTATGCACATCATCACACATGCTATGACCAAACCGAGATCAGATTAGTAATGATGGTATGTTGAAGGGCCAAGGCAAACAGATGTCGAACAGCATTTCTCGTCTTGAACTTGCTGACTTCTTCAAACATGGAAATCTATTCACCATTATCCTCAAGCAAGCCTAAGGATATCCATACAGATTTAAAAATTTGATGTAAAATCCCTTTAGCAGTGCATGAATCATAATAGCTTGTAGCACTACAGACAACCATTAAAAGTAGTTTATGATAATATTGCTGACACAGGAATTGGCTTGCAGAGTATTCACGGCCAACAGAAATTCCTCTTTGGCGTTTTTTCCATCCCACCTTGCATATATTAAAAAGTGTCCTGGGAATTCCTGGTATGGGTATTGTCTTCAATTTTCATTTTCCGTGTCTTAGGCAATGAAGGCAATCAAAGTAGTTATGGAGGTTTCAATACGCGTACAATGTTCCTCCAGATCCTCACATTCTGCAAAGTATAGAGGCAGTTTATCAGGCATATGTAACGCCAGATGGGTTACAATAGTTATTCATAATATTTTTTAAATTCAAATAGATTTCATACTTCCTGAGTAGGGCCAATATAGCATCAGTTTAAAAGTCTCTTTATGTGGTCATGCTCAGAATGAATGACGGCACTAGCCTTGTTACCACCTTTATAAATATATTTATAAATATATTTAACTGCCTGCACCGAACCACAAACTTCAACACAGATGTGGGATTTTATCTTTGGGACATTTAGGGGCTATAGGGCACTACTCTATGATTTTTAATCAACAGAGTGAAAGACCCAGCAGATCAAGGAACCCCAATGATAAAAGACTGCCCCTTATTTTGTCTACGGTATAAGGGATACCCATTCTCAAGAATGATAGTCTTATGCAGTTATTGATGGGATATCCCTTGTTACATGTTTTAACGACTGCTGGGTTCAGGTTATTCATACATAAAGCATGACTATTACCCCTACAACATGGAGTGTGAACTCTGGTTGTCTTAATTACATTACGCAACTGTTGGCTTAAATCTTCATCCCCAATGAAAAGTCAGGATAAATAATACTGTCAAATGAAGCTACGGTTAGATATTGAGGGTCTGTTTTCATGAAGAGTACAAGATGCAAATGGTGAAGTTTACGCTTCTGATACTCGATTGTCTAGACTGAATCTTTCCAAGGACCAAAAACCTGTTTCTGCTTGATCGGTTTAAGTAAGTCATTCAACTTCAGGCAGAAATCTCTGATTATAAGATTGCGGAGATCTGAAGCAGTTTGACCTGGAAGTAGCTATCTTTTAATCTCAATCCACTTGGGATTAGCAGTAAAAGTAAAAAATAAGGATGGTTTCCCAAAGTGGTAAACCAAAGCCATGCTGTCCTGAAACAGCTGTGGCATAAACCTGTCACTACTAATATAACTGGATTGTAAGACAGTTCTAGTTCCAACATGAGCAAGATTGACATCACCTTATTGTAGAATGTCCGAAAGCCACTTAGACACTTCAGCTAGGAATCGAGACTGATTTAACCTGAGCTAAGTTACTTTTTTTTAGTCAAATACAGCCCAACAATCTACAACAAACTGTTGCAACAGCTTCAGTGCCCGGAGTGTCGTTAATGGTTCATGACTTGTAGCATATATCTGGAACCTCTAAAATGCCCTTTGGCACACTTTATCGTGTTGACGATTCCCACTATCATTTCCCAGTCTTCTCCCCCAATACCAACCAGCTTGACAAAAGGGGAAACAGGATATCAAAATGGAGTGGAAAATAAGATCCATGATTAACATTGATGATTGTGTAACCACAACGTCGGACCTCAACACCTAATGTCTCTGCTAATACTAAAACTCTAAATCCATGCTGCCAATATTCTTCTTGGAGGATCATGGCACCTTGATCTATACTGGGGAGATTTTCCCACCTCAGGTGTGCCCTAGTTTCTATTATTACATTCACCTGAGGATTCAGAATAATTCTTAGTATGGATTCAGGATCCTGCAGTAGATCAAACCTTTCACTAGCTGTAAGTTCCAATGGAAACAAAGGTGATATTGCTTGTAGCATTAGAGTGAGAGATGCACTGTGGGAAGTATCCAACTACGGAGCCCGAGTAGTACGTGCCTCAGCTACAAAGACAGGATCATACTAGTACATTTAAGATGACAAGGCATCTTGACCAGCTGCTGGAAACAGTGGTCCTTGCAGGTAGTATACTGACCTAAGGACCTGGAAGGGTTGAAACCCATCTCCAGTCACTGTGGGGCGGCCATCCATATTAAATCTGGTTAGTGTGATGGCAAACATAGAATTCCACCCACTGATATTCTGACAGAACATCATTGATACACCATCTTACTGGTCATCAAGGAGTTTAGAGCTTCATGCAATTCCTGTAACATCTACACCTTTTCATTACCAGGACTGCAGGATGATTTAAAACTTCCAATAATGCCCCGGTCTCTCTCACCTGTCAACTCCTTTACCCAACACAGCACATGGTAAGAGCAACTGGCTACATGCACAGCAACCGAATCACAGGTTGTCCAATGATCCCTGGGCTCCCTGAAAGTAAGTGGGAATTGAATATACATAATAACCAGTGCTACTAGTTCTAAAGGCTGTAAGGGCTCTGGCTCTGCATCATGAAAAGAAGAGAAGGCCACAGCGACCTCATTTGCCAGCGGTTGTAGTGGTATTGCTGCCTCCTGGTCACGCAACTGTCTTCTTATGTGTCTTTGCCCGAACTTGTTTTGTTCCTTTTCTTAGCCCTATACAGGAAACTATTTTTCAACCTGCACTGCCAGATGACTTAATATTGCAATCAATAACGACACCCTTTACGCCTATTCCCATTTGGGCCAAGATCAAAGTCCTCTAGGCTTTCCCTCCCTCCACAGTACTGACACCATTGCTATTTACCCGGCCCTCCTATCTCTTTACAATTAATTTGTAATTTGTTTCCATCGATGAAGATAGTGACAAACCTATACCATGCAATAGGTTAAGCTGCGCATAGGTTTGCAGTCTAGGCAGGTTTGATGTCAGCTGTACATGATTTACCACTACATCCTGGCACTTTAACCACCTTTGTGTTAGCTCTATTCTTATACCTATCAGAATCAACTCTTTGCCTCTAGATAAACTTACTAAAAACTCGTGCATAAGCGGAATTCTTGGCCTCTCTCACCATTACCAAAGCTTGCCAACGCCTTGCATTAGTGGCAAACACAACAACTTCGACAATTCCTATATTCTATGGCAACTTACAATTTCAGTTTTCATCTATAGTATGACCCGCATCTACTCACACGCTGTGATCCTCTCGGATTACGGTATCTGTCGTAAGACTTCACGCATTGTTTTTGCCCTCCCACTCTGTCAAGCAGCTCTCTTCTTCTGCTCTTAAATTGTAAATATTTGATCAAATACTTCATATACTGCTAGTCAGTTCTTGAATCTTTTAGAATGCATACCAAGCAGGCTTTGCAGCTTTTATTTAAAATGTTACTACCCTCCCACTTAAACTCCTCATGACCTTGTATATGACCTGACATCCGCCTCAGTAAGTCTCCCTTCATAATTTGTTGCTCACATAGATGATTATATATCAGTTTTCATATTGCCTACAAGATAAGGTCAAATAGTTTGAATGATAGTGTTTTTAGTGCAGGGATTCAAGAAAGGAAAACTTAATGATAGGTGATTAAAGGCAGATTCTAGAGGAGCGGGTAATAAAAGAAGAAACTGTGATGACTGAAGGCAGAGGGAGAGGGTGGAACTACTGCCAAGAATCTAGGTGATATATACGCAGTGCAAACCAAAGTGTCTTGGCAATATCTTGAACAATACCTAAAATGTCAAGATGCATTCAACTCTTTTTTCTACCTCAAAACCCAGTCTTGTTAATATGTAGTTACCTTTTCAATCTTTCTATATTGTCTGATATAAAGATTTTTTCTTTTATCTTACAGATCTGTATTTCTGACCTAAATTTTGTGTTCATACGTATGATGGCATACACGTTGCCCAAAGTGGACAAGGTATTAATGTTCGGAATCTGTTTTACATAGCCCATATCAGGCCCTCTATGAATATCTTGCAGGAATATCTCCCTTCCATTCTCTGAGTGTATTAAAGTTTTGTTTAGGTCAATTTGTTCATCCTTTATTTTGAGTTGATATAGATATATGGACCAGGGTGCAATACTGAATTAAGGTAGATATATGACTTAGGGCACCAGTCTTTAGTGGCTCCATTCGTGATTAAATTAGGAGGTGGCTGGTAGACTAGGGGGTTGAGTTAGATACACACTAGTTTATAAAGTGGCTTTTACAGCTTACCATGCTAAATTCAGTGAAAGTACAACCATAACTACAAGTACATATAAATTTATTTCTTGATTTTCTACCTTTTGCTCACTAATCTCGCTTACAGAAATTTATTTTCCATTACCAAGCTGTAGGACTGATTGAATTTGAGAGCTGTGTTGGTGCAATACTTGTTAAAGGTAGCAGGGATTTGAGAGGGCATACAAGTGGTAATGCACAGGTACGCACACATAGGCGTACATTGTATTCACCAGTAAGGGACATTTTTTATCAAATCAAAAGGTTTTTTTGCTATTGCAGCACAGTACATAGAAGACTTTTTATCAAAACTGACCATTTTGCCCTGATTCAAGCACGGTACCATGAAGTCTACAAAAAGAACCAAAAAGTGAGATCTGATCATCTGATAAAGGATTGAAATTGATTAATAGGCCCTGAATTGGAAGTTTCTACCATCCTATTAGGGTTTACCTCTATTAGACTTATAAAAACAAGTTAGATCTGTAAACTCTGAGGGCATGGTGATTGCAAAATACATACTATTTAAAATGAGATGCTTCACACACAGTTGTTATAAAGAGACTCTAAGTACTCTTAACCTCTCTGAACGATATCCTCTCTTCCTATCTTCTTTCCTCCCTATCCACTCTAGAATTCCAATGCTCCTTTGATTGTATAAGACTAGAGATTTTAGGTCAATATATTAATATCTATATGTAACAGGGACACCCATTACAAAATTGGAGCCTACGCCTAGGACCTCCTCCAAGCCTAAAAGTGAAGTTCTCTGAGGGTAAAGATATAGATAATTGAATCAAAAGGATAAAACTTGATATCTTTAAGATAGAGCATAACTCGATTGAGATTCTTCACCAAGAATAGTTGGTTATCAGAGTATAGTGTTGAGCAGGTATATTTAAGGGGAATTATATAGGCTATCGAAAACTATACCTACTCCAACCATAACTGAGTACCCTGTACTACTCAGGGTTTTTCAATGCCGCTATTTCTGCAGGCGTGCTTCGGTAGTATATGGATCACACGGATAAGAAGAGTTTACCAATCTCATTCATTTTATGCAATACATCTCAATTATGTTTGCAGGATAGAATAACCTTCAAGACTGTAGTCTTATCCGTGGCCTAGTATCAGGTCGACATGGAACTCGTTTTTATAGTTAAAACTCTGTTGCCCTTCTGTGATTCCGTCCCTGTAAGCTTTGTAGTCTACCTGGTGTACTAGGCCAATCGGCAGCTATTCTGCGGACTATATAGCTCCCCAGGTCAGTGGCACTACTGTGTTGGGTAAATGGGCACCACCTATCACTAATGGTTCGTTAACTACTACAACCTTCACTAGACGGAATGCCCTCCGTGTTCTCTAACGTCGATCAGTAATTGTAATTGTCCTAGGCTATAAGATGTTTGCATTTAGATGATTATCCTTACAAACTTCTGTGAGTCCCCGACGCCCATATGACCTTGCTGAGGGGCTCCTAAAATTTCCTTCCGGATATTAGGTATATAGAGCAACCTGGGAGTGCCATCAGGTATCAATACTGACACCTTGACTGAGGTAGCTACAGCTTACAATATTACATACCCTGTGGACACGATTTCTCTATAGGACCTTGGCGACATATACAGTGTTCTATGACCACCTCCAGTGGCCCAGATTTGTTAGGCTTTTACTAATGGTCACACTTTGTCAGCTATCGCAATAGCAGTATCCCAACATTCTCCAAATCAATGCCTGATGTTTTTGATTATTTTTGGGCATTGGCGTACCATTGAAGGTAGGGTAACTGGAGGTTGTTAATCCTATAGGTGATCCCGTAGGTAGGTTAACAAAATCAATTTTGGGCCCAAATCCATTCGATAGTCCGCATAACCTAAACATATGTTAGAAGACAGTTCAGAATAATTATTCTATTGTTTATAGTGAATGTCACCATAATCTAACTACCTGTTACACAAACCTAGTATGCCTGACAGGCCCTACACTGTTTACATAGTTTTCATACAAGCCTTTAGTTACACAACCTTGCTAGTTACCCATGCTAACTCCGGTACCAAGTTACTCTGCCTAACCCTAATACCGGGTTACAATGCCTAACTCAGGGAGCAGGTTACCTTATCTAACTCTAAACAAGGGTTATAGTACCTAACTATGGTAGAGGGTTACCCTACCTGACCTGGTACGTTATCACTTCCTCTTTAAAGTAGCTATGGTACTCATATAACTTTTGCAGGTTACTAATAGGGCTCCTCGCCTGGACCTGCTGAGCCCCCTGGCTGGACTGAGTTTTGGTAATCCATATCAACTGATATGCTGTATCATTAAACTCCTCAACTATTTCACAAGTCTGCTATCCGACTCGGTTTTCTTGTTCCTACGAGAACCTGTTCTTCCCGCCTACTATATTTGCATACTCACTGATCCCTAGCCTTAGAGAGTTATAGTGGATCATACTTCGGTAAGGCTCCAGTTCCAGTTCTTTTCGAAGTCTCCAATAGTTCACAAGTTTTTCTTTCCGTACCGTACCCTTCCCAAGATACTACATATTGGACTCACTGATAATGGGAGTAGGGATTCGCACTGCAATACCACCACCAGTCTACTATGGCCTCCACTACAAATCTTAGCTCATGGTCAACAATGTTTGATATAGGCACCTCCTATGCCGGCCTACCTAAAGGGTCTTCATGATACCGCACTCTGAGACCCGGATTGATGACTCGATTCATTGAGTAATGGGCAGTGGGTGGTAACTCATAGGCCTGTACTCCTTATTAAAATTATCATTATTGGCACAATCTTATAGCATGAGTCCGAAAATATAACATGGTATTGAGAGTATAATATGTGCACGCTTGTGTGAGGAGTATTGTATTATGAAGGTAGATTGGTAGTAGTTCTTGCCCTTAATTAACTAAATTAAGTACGAGGCAACCAGCTATTTATACAGGTGCGTATCCTCCATGTACTCAATATCAAAAGCAAGGAAAACATTGACAGAAACATTTGTGGTAACATGTTTGAAAAACTACCAAGGAAATGGCAAAAATATGCATAGTCTGAAGTAGTCTGCACGAATTAAATTGAAAGATAACACATTTGACATGAACAGTACAGGTTCTCTATACATTGAAAGACAACCGCCAAATCCCGTGAATAACAATTGAAAAATAAGCATTAATCCTTAAATATTATTAGGAAATATAACCAAGACTAGAATATACCCTAGCTGTAGTAATCTCCTTAGTTTTCATGAGTAAATTAGAAATAACCAAGCAGAGACATAAATAATATTACCGTAGGAAATATTTATATGAAACTAATTGACGAATCAACACTTCCCTGTATTATCTACAGTCCAACAATCTCCTCATCTGTTCCCGTGCCCCTTTCGCACATACATTGGAACAAATGTTGACAAGGTTTGGCGTTTACCCAAGCTTCGGTTGGATGAAAGAACCATTATCGATCTCGTCTCGTCGTTTGTGAAATGGATATGGATATGTTTTGTTCGTTCATTTAGTTGATGATTGGTTGCTAGAAAGTTTGAGCTGGTATTGTCGGCATCCAACGTGATCATTATTGTAAGCCGGTTGTCACTCAAAACATTTTAGGTACCATTTGATTTGCCTTGCTACCAAGGTCAGAGCAATCTATTCCGCTTCTGTAGTAGATGTTGTGAATGATGCTTCATTCGTTCTTGAACCGCATGGATATACACGTTTTGTTAAAAAGAATAACATTCTCTAATAAGAAGTGGCGGGTACGAAGACAGGCGGCTAAGTTCGTATCCACACAGGTGTTCATAGCGTTTGTAGTTGTAGAAGGGTAGAAGTGTCGATAGCTCTTTTGTACCATGAATGTACTAAAGGACTTGTTTAGCGGCCTTAAGGTAGATTTCGGTTGTGCTGGAAGAAATATGTGAGAGAAAGGGTATTCTATACGCTAGATCGGGCCTACTATTAGGTGTCAGGTAAATAATTGATCGTATTATCTATTGGTATATAGATATGTCTTGTAATTGTGCATCAACTGTCTCTTTGCGTAGTTGAATGTCTTAGTGTACGGGGGTAGAGACTGGCCGTGAGTTTTCCATACCATATCGCTGGCGTATTGGATTGATGTATCGTTGCTTGGTAAAATGTATCCCTTATGTTGATAAGGTAATATGAAGCCAAGTAGGAATCTAGCTTCCCCAAGGTCCATGATCTCAAATGCCGTTTTCAGGTGTTTTATGAGAGATATAGCTTCCCGGGGGTTGGGAAAGTATATAGCGATGTTGTCAACTTAAACCAAGAGGTATATGTTGTGTTCACTGTATAGAAACATGCATGGCTCAAGGGCGGATGTCGTAAAACCTTTGGATTTTTAGTATCTAGGGAGTAGAGCATACCTTGCGTTCACAGATTTGTAAGTCCATAGTGACATCAGGTAAGTCACCATACCTTTTCTCCATTACTGAACCCAGGTAGCTGTCGCATGTAGACTTCCTCTTTCTACTCCTCATTAAGCAATGCAGATTTGACATCGAATTGCAGTGGTCGCTATTTGCTCTTAGAAAATATTGCAAGTAGGAAGCGGAGTGACTCATATCGGATGACCACATCGAAAGTATCTTCAAAGTCAAAGCCCGGTATTAGTGAGGGACCTTTGGCGACTCCCTATTCAGGGTACCGTTCATATGTACCATAAGCAAGTTGCTTGGTCTCAAAGACCCATTTACTGTCACTAATCTTGCGTCCTGTAGGTTTATCTACCTCATCGAAAGCACTACTCTTTCTCAGGTGTCTTTATTTTCTCGTCCATTGCGTTGCTTGATTGTTCCTTAAGTGAGCTATTCACTGCCTGGGTGTAGGTTTTGGGATCCTTGTCAAATGGTATGGTGACATTTCTGTAAAAGTATTATATTGGGCGTATAGTTCTACCGGATTTGGTCGTATGTCTGTCGGATTTCATATTTGTGCTTCCTATGCCGGAGTACCAAGTGTTTCTTCCGGAGTTTGGGACGGTCATAATCTTTAGCACATACAGGCGGTGAAGGTGGATGTGCTTCAATGGTAGTTTGTCACTTGCTTCTTGTGGTGGAGCTTTATCCATTGGCGGTAATCTTTGGTAGGAAGGTGGGTAGATTGTTGCCTAGGTCTCTGATGAGGGAGCATGTTCCTTGGGATCAAACAGTAGTATAGCCTTGGTTATCCAGTGGAGCTGGGGGTTTCTGAGATCTTGTGCAATGATGGTATGTATATACGGTATATCTAGTTGGAGGAAGTATATCCTACATTGTATCCTTCCATAGCCCGGGGCTATAACTTTGTTCCTGGCTTTCTGGTTTTCTCAAGTTTATGGATAAAGCATTTGGTCCCATAGGGGCGTAGGTGATTTACCAACAGCTTCTTGATGTAGATAGATTCATAGGGCGTTAGTTTTCCTATGGAAAGGTTTGGGGGCATGTGGGGCACATAAACGGCAGTTGTAACTGCTGCGGCCAATGTGCATGGAGTAAGACCTGATAACATAGAGGATGTTGGTGTGAGAATGCTCCTATTGTACTGTAAGACAACATTATTCTATTCACGAGAGTAATAAGATAATGTGTCATATATGATACCCAGTTTCTCAAATAAGGTTGTCAGATATATGTGGACATATTCACGTCCATTATCAGTCCTGAATCGGTTAATAGTAATCGTGCCAAGGTTGCTCGCTCGCTGGCAAACTGGGAGACTCTTCTAAAGTGCCCGTCAGCTCAACATGACTTGCCAGCTCAACATAACTTGTGGCTCAACCTACCTTTTGTGGCACAATGCAAAATTATAAGTTTAAGGTACAAAATATTCTAGTTCAAGTTTATTTTTCGCAACTTGACTAGTTTCTTAATCTAAGATACAATAAGTTTGGATATTTTCTTCTTGTAGGCTTGCACAGCTTTCATTTTTTTTACTTCTAATTTCATTTCATCATCAGGACGCTTCTGCTCTGCTTGCTCAGATCTTTTCTTTGCATTTTGCACTTGCTGCAGTTGTTTTTCTGCCTTTTCCAATTCTGCATCCTCACGGCTTTTCACCATTTGACGCGCATCCTTAGCATAAATGACTCCTCCATTTTGCACCTGCCTTCGGTTTGGTGCTCTGCCTCTTGCAGATCTTGCTTGCTCAGCTGCACGAGTATGCTCCATATGCTCCATTGCCAATGTACCCGATTGTGCTTGTACTAACCCTCCCTGGAGTACCAGTTTAAGTTTACGCTTAAAGGTTGGTGATAAATCTTGTGCATCACGCTCTAATTCCTCCCCGTTCCTCTTGAGGCTCTGAATAGAAGAGGGACAGTTGGTGATGATGCTCGTGGTGGGGTAGAAGGATTCATCAGTTTGCGAACAGCCTCACGTAACTTGACAATTAAAATATCAGGATTGTAGGGGATAAGTACAGTTGCTTTAAATGCAGACTGGATAGTAGACTGCTTAAATGTCTGTTGTCAAATCGAAGCAATAGTATACAGGGATTCGACTTTATCAAATTCACCACATCATGTACGGGTTGCTGCTTCGACAGCTTCAGCATGATGATTCCTATAGGTCTAAAAAACCACAACGTCTAGTGGTTGGAGGAGATAACTAGTATGAGGAGGTAGACAAAAGACAATAATCTTTTGGCTATCACAGTAATCGATGAACTGCTTAGTGCAGTGGGAACCAAAACTGTCTAAAAGTAGAAGTAGATAAACTTCCACTATTCGCTTAAGGGAAAAACGTTGAAAATGCTTGAGCCATTGCATGGTTAAATGATCGTTGCTATACCCAATCTCTGACGTACCAACAAGATAGTAATCCGGGATTGTGGTAGTTGTATACCAAGGTTCTTGGTGAATAACTCCGGAATAATCACCAGTGGTGGTAAAACAGCTCCATCTCCACTAATGGTTTCACAGACTGAAACAAGTTCACGGTTCGTTGAACTTCCGAGGTATTAGTGCCGTGAAGGGTTACTTGTAATAATCCTTGATCACGCCCAACACCAATTCGGAAGCCAGTTTCATCGAACTTATAATGATCACCAACCTCAATATCATATCTATCACAGACAGCATTGTACCTCTCAAACCAATCCAGTATCTCAGCTGGCTGATGTGCATTCTTGCGGTTACTATCGAGGGAGCGTTGCTTGCATATTGAATATTGCGGGTAACGTGTTAGGAAACGGGATGCCCAATGTTCCCCAACTACTGGGACTGGTAGTGGTCCTGTATAGGCATTTTGAATTATCGCATTTGCACAACCCGAGAGCATTGGAATGCTAGCACTAGTTCCTATGTCATCTAGTCGTTCCAGATAATAACATACGGCTAATTCCTGGTCTTAAGAGAGTTTTCGGTTTGCTGGAACTCGATCTTGCTTTGATGGCACTCCTTGCCAGAGTGCTCGGAGTCGCAATATAGGTATTTCGTAACGTAAAGCAAGAGCTTTAAGATTTGGCTTTTCGTATTCTATTCCCTCGAGGGATGCTAGTGCAGCCTGAATTCGTAACTCTGTTTCAAGATATGGTTCAATCCACTGACTTGGAAGTAATCTACTAGGAGGTGGTATCGGAGGCATAGGACAAGTGGTATTGATGGTATTATAGAATGAAATAATTAGTGTATATTGTAAAGAAAGGAATATGGACTTTGATGATGTCTGGAACTGCATATTTGCAAAGAAACTCTGTAATTGCTCTGCTTTTATGAATTTTGAAGCTGTTACCTTACTATAAAATTCAAAATAAATTGTATAGACAATTCTTTTCACATATAAATTTCAATAATCATAATACAGACAACATGAATGGTTATACTCATTGAGGTACAGAATTATTTTCCACTATTAAGCTCCATTAATATGCAAGCTTTTATATTGCTATCAAGGTTCCATTGTAGTTCAATGTACTATGAGCCAGTACATTATATTGATCTACAAAGTTCTATCAAGCTGTAAAGTTCAATTCAGCAATCAGGTTATATTTCAAGCAATTTATATTTAAGGTTAAATTTCGAGAAAGCTATAGTGTTACATTGAGTCACAATAATCTGTTGAGCCACAAAATTGAGCCACAAAAGGTAGGTTGCGCCACAAGTTATGTTGAGCTGGCAAGTTATGTTGAGCTGGCGGGCACTCTGGAAGAGTGTCCCAGGTTGCGAGCGAGGGAGCAACCAGGGGTTGTGGCCGCTAGCCACAACCTTGGCACGTTTAGTCTTGTGCTGGGTGTGTATTTCTTTGATGAATTGGTTGAATACGTTAATGGTATCGGATTTGGCTTTAACAGGATAAATACAGGTGTAATGTGTACCTTCATTAATTAAGGTGATATAGTACCTGGAGTTTCCGAAGGAGTAGGTTCTGCATATTCCCTTAAAATCTGACAGGATTAAATCATTGGGATTTTCTAATCTTTTGTATGTAGATTGGGGTTATCATTTTGTGATTTAGACATAATCTCGTTTTCATAATGCCAGTCTTTCGGAAATTCTGGGATAGTTGTATTGTCGTAAAAGTTGGTACTTTTGAGGTAGGATGTTGATGGATATCCGAAGGCTTCATGGCACTATTGATCAGTTATCTTGTTTGCCACTACTTTATTTTCCTACACCATATAATCTTGACTGTTAACCTTTCACCATATCACTTCTCGTTTATTCTCCCTGTATAAAAACATATCCGTCCCTCTACTAGGCAAAGAAAAAGCATTACTGTAAGAAACAAAGTGCGCCATGATAACAAGTTACTTTGACCTAACTTCGTAATGCACAGAAGATGTTTAAAGAATACAGGTGATACATGACTGTTTGAAGTTTGGGCCATAAGCTTGACAGTTCCTCAGCCAGATGATTCTATTACCGAATCAGCGCCTAACTTAACAGTCCCTGTACTTAGTTCAAAGTTTATAGGTAGGTCTAGGTTGTTTGAAATATGTGAGCTTGCGCCGGTATCGATTTCTTAGTTGTGTAGGTGACGAGTCCTTTCCGTAGAGTGGAGAGATATGGATGTACAGATAGGTGAAGATATTTCTTATTTGTCGAGCTTTGCTAAACTAACACCTTTCTTTTACTTCTTCTTTTGGTTGTCGAGCTTGAGTTTGTTACACTCATTGCAGGTATGTCCCTAAGCAAGAGGAGTGGGGAAATGCTTCAAGAAGTTTGTAAATTCCTTGGATATGGCCGAAGGTCTGTGGGGAGGTTCTCCTCCATTTCCTGGAAAATAAACTCTTCTATATAATTTGTTGTCCTCAGGGCTAGCCGTGGGTCTTAGGTCCATCAACCTGTTGTAGACATGGTCTTAGGTAAGGTCCTCCTTGGTTTGGAGTTTGTCAACAATGTTAGTCCTTGAGTCAGGAAGGGAGCGGAGAAGAACTCCTGCTTTGGCTGTAGGTGACTGGAATACTAATTTGAATACAAATGGGAGTGCATATCGGTCATCAGCAGAGGAGGAGGAGCAACAGGCTTACATTCAATTCCCGAGGGTATCCTTCTTGTATATATGGTCGGCAATAGGTGCAGAGGTATTGTACTAGGTATCTAGGACAACCTTGCATTGTTCGAAGAAGGAGGTTGTATTTTCTCTAGCAAATTTATCATGGAACATGTTCTAGATAGCAGGGTGTGTTGTGAGGGTGGCCCACAAAATAAGCCATTGGGGGTCAATTGTTTCAAGGCAGTAGGCGGAAGCCCTTTGATATCAATTGGAAAATTAATTTGCTCTATCTGAACAATGATTTCCATCTTCATCATCTACTGCCTCCGCCAGAGTTTATTTTCTGTTACTATGTCCCTGCAATTATTTAAAGTAAGGAGATATTGCGAGATATCTCGCCAGGTCCATTAGTTGGCCGGGCCAGTCAGCTTTAGGATGGAGTTCAATTTGTAACTGGGTGCCCAACTACAATTGGAGTTGTTGGCAGAAGATCGTGGATTAGGTGCCGGAATTTCTGGCGGAGGAGTAGAAAAACCATGTTTTCTATGGAGGCTATTTTGGCTTAGTAAAGGCAATGTGACTTAGGTTGCTAAGTAACCTTAATGTGCTCTACACAGGCGAGTGGTTGCCGCTGGAAAATTGCACTGTCTGTAAGGACGAGGATTTAGTGAAGGAGGAAAACTCAGACTTTAACGGGGAGCCGCTAGACCTTTATTATTGATTTGCCAAGAACCTTTCGCCACAAATATTTCCTTTGATGAACAATGTTTTGTTTCAAACTATCTTTCGTTTTGACCTATATATTATTTCGAAGGAAATGTTTCTATGTTACAGAAGATATTTGTCCATTAAAGATGTCTTTTCCTTTCGCAAGGGATTTGTTTCATGATGAAAGAGGATAGTATGTGAATGCAAGTCCTATACCTGTGATGGCACGGGCTCATAACCTATGAAAGTAATGTCTTTTGGCACAATGTTATTGCATGAGTACGAAAATACACCACAATATTAAGTGTAAACTATGTCCATGCTTGTGTGCTGAGTATTCTAGATGAATGTAGATTGGTAGGTATTCTTGTCCTAAATTAACTAAATAAATTATGTGGCAACCAGCTATTTATACAGGTGGGTATCCTCCATTTACTCAGTAAAAAAAATAGGGAAAATATTGAAAGAAATATATCTGTCAAGATGTTTGACCCTGGAAAAATACCAACGAAATCCTTAACATATGTGTAATCTGAAGTAGTGTGTGCGAAATAAACTGCAAGTTCCACTTGATACATAACAGGGTAAAGGTCACCCTACATGGACAGATAACCGTGAAATCACGTACATAACATAAGAAATGTACCCCTTAATCCACAGACATTCTCGTGAAATACAACTGTGAATATGATATACCCTAGCTGTAGTCAGGTCCGTAGTTTTCCTGGGCAAAGTAGATATAGCCAAGCCGAAACATAAACAATATTACGGTAGCAATTATACATATGAAATGAATATAAGAATTTCAACATTCCTATTATTCACTATACTACAAATGGGCCAAACCTCTTGTAGTACATATTTTCCATAGGTTGCATAGTGAGATTGTTTCTTCTATCTTATATAAATCAGTAGCATTTGTTCTTTGTTCCTTGGCTAACATATTTCAGTTTGAATACTATGGAGATTGTAGTCGCTTTAAATCATTCTATTTCCTTTGTCACTCTTGAGCTTTTTGTAGTATTTCACAAATGTCCTGCCATGCTTTCTTGATCTCAAACCTGGAGCTCCCCGTTTGCATGTATTATTTGATGATGAGTCATGGCCCCAGACCAGTAGGCCAAGGTGATGAATCAGTAGTTTACCACAAACGACGATGCCTTCAAAGACTAGGACACCGATGTATTTTATGAGTATTATGCTAGAGGTAATAGCACAGTCTAATCTTCCTACTGATATGTAAAATTGCTTTTTAAATACTGCTTCAGCCTCAAAGTTACCCTCTCAGTTTGCCATTATTTCTGAATACCAAGTGGTAGAGACATTGAGTTTGCCTTGGAGTAACTCCTGAAGACTCATCCTAAAGTTAGGAGTGAATCTCGTATCGAGGTTGGAAATGATAGATTTGGGGAGCCCATGTAATCACCATACTCCGCCAGGGAAAATAAGAGCCACTTGTTTAATCTGCTCCTCTAGAGCCAGTCTGTTAAAGTGACAAATTTTTAACAATCTATCTAAAATAACCCAAATCTTTGTAATTCCTCAGATACCGGTAAGGCCACAATGAAGGCAATAGATATACCGTTTGATGGCCTCATGGGAACCTCAACTGGTTGGAGCAAGCGAAGCCTCTTGTGCCTTATGGTCGGACTTCGTTTACATATGTCCAAGTTAGAACATATTCAATAACATGATTCTGCATATTGGGCCTATAGAAATTTTGTTTTACATGCAACATGGACTTAGATTTTCCAAAGTGTCCAGTGAGGCCTGAATTATGTTCTGCCTATATGATTGATCGCGTTAAGACCTTGTCCTGAATGGACTTTCCCATGGTTCTTGTAGGATGGCAAACCCTTATCTAGCATGAACTTGGCATCAATAGTTGACCCCTGGTCTGCCCCTGCCATGAGGATTCCAAGGTATGTCACTGCTTTTTCTAGCTGTATCTTTAGGGATTGTATGAATTCTGACTGAAAGTGATAACCCAGGAAGGTCACTAGTATTTGGGGCATACAGGTGGACGTATTCCAATTGATCATGCCATTTCCCATGACGAAAAAAATTTGCCTTAATGGATTGCTATCAACCTCCATGTGTAATTGCATCAGCCGCGATAACGAATCTGCCTGGTCGTGCAGCCAACCTTTCCGGTAAACCATATTGAAGTTAAACGACTTGTCAAATTCAACCCAGTAGTGCTGCCTGCGTTTTAAGACTTTGGTACTATTAATGTTATCCAAAGGCTTATTATCTGTATATGCCCAATTTGGTTTTCTTCTGAGATCAAAATATGATCTGAGTCCTTGAATGCTCCCACCATTGCCGTCATCTCCTTATCATGAACATCATAGTGCACCTCTGTAGGCAAGAACCTTCTACAGTCATTGGCTACCTGATGCTACTGTTAGTCATCACAGAGTTACGCAAGTACTGCCCCCTAGGTGAAATTAAATGTGTCATTTTCCACCTCAGTTGGATGTGAGCCATCAAACTGTTTCAGAAAGGGACCAGTAGTGTACAACTCCTTACATGTTGAAATGACAGCTCACAAGGAACCGACTAGTTCCATTTAACATCCTTCTTTGTCAGATCCGTCAATGGTTTGGCTAACTTGCTAAACCTTCTTCTGAATCAACAGTAGAAGTTTACAAACCCCATGGTGCATTAGAAGTCGCTTACGTTCTGCGTAGTCTTTCTAGCCTTGATAGCCTCCACCATTCTAGCAATCATGGAAATCCTATGCTTTCATATAGTATAGTCCAAGAATTCAATTTCCCTTTAATTGAAGGTGGACTTCTTCATGCTAACACAAAGACCGGCCTTTGGCTGTCTTTCCATTACCTGCAGGAACAATGAGAAATGTTCTTCAATTGTTTCCCTGTATATAAGGATGTTTTCCATATCATTAATACCAACAATATCTAGCATCTCTTAATATACTATGGATCATTCTCAGGAATGTAGATGGTATATTGTATAGCTACAAACGCATCACTGTATACTATTACAGGCCATAATGACATTTTAAGGCCACCTTCCATTTCTCAACTGAAGCCATCCGGACGATGATATAAGAGACATTCTTCAGGTCTAGTTTAGTGAAAACTGTGGCTCTGCCAATCCTCTCCAGAAGATCATTAATTAAGGGTAATGAATACTTATTTTTATAATAATCTCATTGAGCTCTTGGTAATCGCTGCCTAATTGAAGGTAACCATCCATGTTCGCGACCAGCCAGCTTGCACAACCAGATGGGTAGCTTAATCGCCAGATCTCCTCTGGCTGCTCCATTTCCCACATTCTGCATATAAGACATTTAACTGTTGCTTAGAGCGATATTATATTGGCACTAATGGTGGCACAGTCCCAGGTTCTAGTTCTATCTTATGATCAAACTATATATCCATAGTAAGAGAGATTATATTTTATTTACTGAAAATATCGGCCGAGTCCTAGTATTCAGTAAGTAGATTGTCAGTAATATCCTCTAACTCATCAACAGTACAAACTGCAATACACGACGTATATACCTCACCACACACTTCAGATAGGAGTTCTTCAGAGGTTATAAACTCCATTTGTGCCTCAGCGACTACACAATTGCTCTCGCTATACACTGAGGGCACCTTCAGAGTACTTTTATCCCCATAAATATTACGATTATAGTCTTTTAACCAGGATATGCGGGGATACCCATCAACCTTGGTGTCCAGAATATCTACAGCTGGAATCTTATATAATTCAAATGGTGTCCTATCTTCATACATACAAGCTTGATATGATAATTCCTCGACCAGGGAATCTTATTCCCCCTAGCATCCGATATTGGTGCTGGAAACCTTCCTGGTATACCTGTAGCTGAGATTCTTCACTGATGAGCTAGTCAATACAGTACCCCTAGCGCTACTATCAGTCAGAAGTAGTTCCACTTTCCTACTTTCCAACCTCAATATATGCCAGTCCATGCGGACCTTTATCCATATTTACCTTGTATGGGGCACTGGGCCAGATAGCCCATACCACCTATCTGGCCATTCTTCAGGAAAACATGTTTGGTTCGCTTAGGATTCATAATTAGGCTTATATTTGAATGGATATTGTTTGGGTGTTTACTATCATGCCAGCTAGATTGCGCGTACTCAACCCTCTGCAGGTTAATTTGCAAAATTACTCTCCATTGGTAATCAAGTCCTTCCAACTTGACGTACAAAAGCAACAAAATCAATTGAAACAATACCATTACTATCTGTCTTCTCCAAGTAAAGCAATAAACAAATGATATAGAATAAAACTCTGTCAACCCTGATACAAAAGAAAACTCCTACCCATCCTCCCCTGCAGTATTGAATTTCCAATGTTTTTCTTGCATGACAGAGGAGATCTAACTAGTCCAATTTCCCTTCCATACTACCCTTTTCCTCTAGGCCTAGTTGCGAAGAGTGGTAATACGCTTTTCTGATTTATGGAATCATATTGTGAAGGATTACCTTATTCTCTACCATTGGTACCAATCTCCAACATAGGTGGTGATGCCATGAGCTCCTTGACCAATTTCTCAACCGGAGGAGCCTCAATGTGTCAATGTTTGTGCATAATTGAGGTACCATGCCCAGCCTCAACAGTTGTTCACCATCAAGCTGGTTTGATGGACTGTACCACTGGTTGTGGAGTGGTACACAGTCTCTAAAAGCTACTCTCATTCTCACTAGAGAAGCTTTATTTTAGCCAGCGACATTAGTCATTCACAGTGAGGGGAATAGTCCTGGGTTTCTCCTCAACTTTTGATGTCTTATCCCGTGCGGGAGTAGGCGGTGCGAGTTGGCTATTGGGAAAGCGATTCCCAAAACCTCATAGCTAGTTTCATTGTTATTAAGTGCTAGAAGACCTTTCATTACCCCACTCATGGGTAGTATGTTATTCTTTGACAACCATATTGTTGTAAGATGCAACATCTTCCAGTTAATGACCGATATTACGCATCAGGTTGACATAGTCAATGTATCCTTCAGGATTTGACGTTTTCAGCCCCCACGCAAGGCACAAATCTGCTGTCACATCAATTCGAGCTTTATCTTTCACAATAATTCTATCATAATGCAACTCAATGGCTAAAGGATTAAGTTTATCCCTAAACTCAAATACCTTACCAGCCCTCATAACCAGCCTGTTCCATTTGTCGAAACTGCAATCCTGATAGGAGTAACCGCTAAAACAGGACTGCGGGCCTTTACAAAAACCTGCCCAAGTATGTAACTCATTGCTTGAGTTTAAACTATCTGTGGCCATGAGATTTGCATCCTGGCTAATGTGAACATGGATGTTATTATACCATTTCTTGGCTACCTCTTTGAGTAAAGCAATGATTAGGCTGACCTAATGCATATCAGACATCTTACAGTCTCAAATGTACTCAAACCTAACTCCTCATCTTGGATGAATCACTGTGTGTCAAGTGGATCTCTATATAACCCTTTAATCCCCAAGTTATCTGGATTCCTTTTACAAGTATAGGATATCTTTTAGATCTCCATAGGTACTCGGACAAGGATTGATACAACCAATCGTGATGTCAGGACTTAACCTCATTCCAGCAAGACCTACAAAGGCCAAGAAATTGGCTGTGATCAAGGGTGAGTGGAAGGAGTTGTCAGTACTGCTCACCGAGTCCGAATACTGTGTTCTCCTCCTTCGCCGCGATTACCACCACCTGGTAGTTTCTTACAACCGCCACCACTGGTGATTCCACTAAACAGTTCTAATAATTCATCTTATCCGCTAAAGCAATACTCAAAACTAGGTCCACTGACCTCCTGAGGCATCGCAAATGATTCAGAGAAGCAGGGACAGAGAGTTTTGTGGCTACAAGAACCTTATCCATCCCAGTTTGAACAATTGTAGGAACCTGGGGCACGCTCCACTAATGATATTGTCTTCCAAACCTCTGGTAAGATAATGGGTCTTTTTTGCAACTTTGTACCTGAGTGTGTATATTGTAGTGCTACACCACGTCCGTTTAGACATATGGCCTCGTATTGGCAACCATACATAGCAGGTCCTCCCTGAATCCAATAAGCAGGTAAACCATTGGTTAAAGCCGGTAGTGCCGCTGAGCGAGGAAACCAGGTCCTCTGTCTGCTGCCAGTTGGTGTTGCGTGAGCCACTTAAACTGTCGGCCACATCAGCAGTTGCAGATTTTGTGGTGAGGCCGGAATGTAGTTGGCTCTAGTAATCTTAAGAATCGTTCAGCTTCTAAACTTAAAGTAGTGATACTTGGTACTATCGGAAAGGTAGTAGGAATTGTGGATGTTTTAAGTTATACGGGTATTTACTTGTTCATCACTCCTGCAAGTCCTTTTAAGACCCGTCCTTTGCGATATTGTCTTTGGTATTGGCTTTCTAGACATGCTTAGACAGTAAGAGCAAATAGGGTAACCAGCGGTGTTCTAAGAGTACCTTCAAAACTCAAAGGTTCCCTAGGAGGTGGGGTAAGATGATGCTGCCTTGCCATATGCGCCTTTATATTTGCAAAATGTGGTACAAATCTATTGGTTACGCTATAGATGAAGGAAAGCGGCATAGCCTGATCCTTGAATATAACATTTTCACATTCAATCCTGACTCCTTCTTTCCAAGACAACTCAAAAGCCTCCAAGCGGCCCTTTAGCGCTTGAGCTTATATGACATTTTGGTAGTAGGCAGTCTGTATGTTTCTGACCCAATCTGTACCCATATTGACCATATTCTCGGCAAAATAGATTTATTTGTCTTCTACAAAGCATTCGAGTTAGGACTGTACTTGTATGAATCTACGGCCGACTTCATGCTGTAGGTATTGCTTAGGCATCTCTTGCGTAAAATGTTAAAAAGTAACACCTACAGAGACTGACTCTCCAACTATTGCCACATGTTTGTGTGTGTTGGATGATATTAGTGCCCTAGTATTGGGGACCATCATGATCTGACATTTCTCAGGTATATCCATAGAGGCCGCTTCAATTAACTTAGTAAATGATTCCCACCCAAGGCCGTACCGGTATGCGATATAATCGTAGACCATAAGAGGCACACTAGTGGTTAGGGCACTTTTTTGAATGAATGAAAGCAATATTTGATATTTAATACTTTCTACAGTAGGCTACTTATATCAAACAGGGATACCAGTAAGCGTAAAATTCACACAAGGGGTCTTTAGGAGAAACAATTCTCTTTAGAGAGTAAAGCGAAGAGCTTAATAATATTCTATAACTGTTGAGGGCTGAAGAAGGATAGATCCTAAATATGCGACCGCAGCCAAGAGTCCAAGTAATGTTCACAGATAGTACAGATATAGATAACTTAATCAAAGTACTAAAACCTAATATCATTAAGCATGAGGATCATTCTATTGAACATCTTCTAGAGAGGATAGTTTGTTGTCATAGTACAGTGACGATACCGTTTATTTAAGTGGAATTATAAAAGCCATTAATACCCATCACTACGCTTTCAATAAATGCGTACACTTCTCCACTCCTAGTTTATCAACACTGGACTTGCTTGGTGTCAGCTTCAGAGGTCGCCTGATTCTATCGATAAGGAGAGTCCAATAATCTGATTTGTTTTCTGCAAAGTATCTCAATTATGTTTGCACGCAAGAAAATCCTTTTAGATTGAAGTCTAGTTAGTAGGCTACTGTAAAGTTGAGATGGGACTTGTGATCACAGTCAAAACTGAGTTGCCCTGTACAGCTTCTGTCTATTCAAGTGTTGTGGTCTACCTTGTCTACTTGGCCAATCGCCAGCTTTTCTAGACAATAGTTAACTCCCCTAGTGAGTGGCGCTGCTGTGTTGGCTAAATGGGTTCTACCCATAGCCTATAGTTCGTAAACCACCACAACTGTGAGAAGATTGTTTGCCCTGCAAGTCCTGTAAGGCTTGTGGTAATGGTATAGGTCTATAGCGTTAAGATGTTTTACTCTAGATGATTATTTGCACAAACCTCCATTTGTCCCCTATTCCCAGATCACCCTCCCAACTGCCTCTTAGACCTTGCCAAGGTGTATTAGATACTCCGAGTGCGGCTTGTATCTGGTGTCAATACACAGAATCTGTCTAGGTTGGCCGCCGCCTACCCCTTATATACCCTGTGTACAAGATTTCTCAACTGAACCATGGTGATATATATGATGTTACATGGGCACCTCCAGTAGCGCAGTCTTGTTATATGCCACCTCCTGTAGCACAGTCTTGTTACGCGTTGACCAAGTGTCACAATTTGCACCTATCTCAAAGTCAGTTTACCGACATGCTATATATGAAGCCCTCGGAGTTTTAATCATTTATCTCAATTCATGTAACATTGATGGTAGGGTAAGTTGAGATTCACAATCCTATAAGTGATCCCTATGGGTGGGTAACCTGCTACCTTAATAGACAGAATGCTTGCGATTTCTTTCCGCATAACCTACATATATGTTACTTGACAGTCCAGCGTAACTATTCTATTATTTAAACTGGATTCCAACTGCACAAGATAACCAGTTAGTCATTGCAGGATACCCAAAGGGCCCTATACCGGATACGAAGTTTTCATAGGTGCTTCTAGTTACCCTTTCTTACAAGTTTCTCTATCAAACTCATGTGGTGTGGTACCCTGCAAGACTCTGCTGCTAGTGTACCAGCCTAACTCCAGTAACATGTTAACCTATTTAACTCTGGTTGAGGCTTACCCTGTCTAACTGAGTTACACTATCTGACTTGATACCTTAGAATATTTTCTATTTAAAGTACCTGCAGTGCTTATGTCACTTTTGCAGATCTATGATACCGCGCATCACGACCCCCATTGAGACACCTCCCTTGGCTGGGCTGTGATTCGGTAACATATAACCACTGAAAAGCAGGTGTGTTATACTCTCTGCTCTTCGCAAGTTATGCCGTTATATTCAACACTGAAGTAACCTATATCCCGTTGATTCTATTCCAAGTTCTAATTATATACTACTGTGAGAACCAGGCTAAGGTCCTATTTGGCATGAAACAATTAAAATATATTGTAATAAAAGTTGTAAATAGCATATTTTACAAACTAAATTTATAGTATAAAGGAGAAATATGGTGGTTTGTTTGTGCAAATACAATATTAATATATATGACAGGACAACACATTTCCACATATATTAGCCAGAAGAGAACATTTCAAAGGATATATCAAAAATAATGGAAGCTACTATTATTAATCTCAGTAAGACAGTATATTACCTGGAAAGCAAAGATACAATACTAACAATACAAAATTTTTTTAGCAAATATTGGAATTAGTGTATATATTGAAGATAGAAATTAATTTCTCCTAGAACCCCATATGAAACAATTTGATAATAGTAACTAAGGTGAAATTAGGATCAAGGAGTTAAATTAAATGTAACAATATAAGAATAATGGAGAAGAGGATAGCAAGAGGTATTTGGAGATGATGTCGAAAAGTAAAGCAGGCCAGAGCATTTGACAGTGATTGTAATACTCTGTTAAGAAAAACATCTAAGCATTCTTTGGTATAATCAAAGATATTCTCCTTACTTTTCCTCAATACTGTCAAAGTAGAATTATTAACAAGCCCAAATACTAAGTATTAGATTTTATTACACATATAGAGCAAAATCAGTGTAGTAGGTGATCAACCAGGAAGGTAAATTTAGTCAATGAATGACTGGGTGATATTGCTAATGTTCTTGATGAAAATATCATTTCTGCCCTTGCACAGCAAGTGCCATAGTTATTGTTACTTTGTTTTCCACTTTTCTATACACTCATATCTGCACTATGGCCTGGCTTGATTTGGGTAGGAATGAATATATAGTGCAAAGAAGGTTAAATTATGACCTCAGAATAGGCCAAATATGATTTAGGACAAGTCTACCAAAACAAGGAAATTTGAGGAAAAAAATTCGCTACAATGAATGCACTTCTAAGAAGCAGAGGCTAGCAGTTTTTGTTTTCTAATTAAGAGTTCATAGCAGGAGGAGTCCTAGGATGAGAAGTCAAAATTTTAGTGAGAGTGAAACAGGGGACAAGATATACTAAGTAGAAAGCTGAAATATACTGTGGGGCATTGATGAGTGAGAAATGATGAGTGGAAACAAGTAAGATATTAGAGGCCAGTGAGAGGGGGTTACAAAAGAAACCGCAAATCATGTCGACATCATGATCCTGATGCCTCCTCCAACAAGAGACGAAAGAAATGGCTCGCACTAGTACCTCAAGGAGGGCATCCATATAAGGCCTACCATATTCCCAAATCAGTCATTGAGCCTAACAGTGGACACAGGATTATTCACAAGTTGCCTTATGTCAAAAATACTGGGACTCAAGAGTGTCAGTCAAGTCAGGATATGGAAGAGGAAGGGGCAGGGCTATCGGGTATATGCTATTCGCAGGAAATCAAAGAAATATGAAGAAGTACCACATAGCGAAGGTCATATAAGGAGAAATAGCTCCTGAGACTATGATAAATAGGGAGAGAAAATGTTGAGGATGGCTGGCAGGACATGGAAAGGCAAGTAGAGGAGAAATGGCCAAACGTCAATGAGGATATACGAGTAACTGTTCTCGAAAAAGGTAGGGATTCGGACTATGAAAGATTTGAATTGATACTAAAATAATAAATGAAAAATTAGTAGTAGTAGATCCAAATAGTTGTGAGACACAGAAAGAAGATTGCCGTCTTATTGCAATATCAACAACGAGTCTAGCAAGCTTCTCAATTAATTAACTGGCAGCTCCAGTATCTAGATCTGCCAAAAAAGAAGGAAGCAGTTAATATGGCTGCTGGTTGGGGTTATGGAAAGCATACGGCATAAACTAATATTCGCGGGGAAAAGAGCTTGATAATGACCAGTACAATTATGATGAATCAAAGAGGTAAGCATGCAAAGTTTGAGAGTATGTTGAATGAAGATAGAACAATCATTGCCGTATGAGAGTACTTGGATACTACAGAGGAAGATTGTATTCTCCTAACCTCTGAAACTTTCCTTAATACTATATAACTAATTCAATCATGAATGATTTAATAGGAATATTGGGCGAAGAACTATCCGCGGCAGTTTCGAAGTATTGGGCTCTGCAAACAGGGCAATATGATGCACAGATTTGTGTAACCGATGTCTACCAGGCATTGATTGAGAAGCATACTCAGAGCCAAATGAGATTACTGCCTCAACTGAGATTAAATAGTTAAAGAAAGTGGGATTTGAATAGAGGGAAGGCAGAAAAGGAGTCTATATTGATGGCTATGAGAATCCAGATGTGGTTTTATACCGGCAGCAGTATTACCTCAGACAATGCAAGGGATTGGTGACACGATTGCTAAGATGGTTACCTAGAGGACAGCTTGACCAAACCCCTTTACACTCAAAAAAGCACTTATTAATCTCTTGAACTCATGATGAATGCACTTTTCATTCAAATAATGGGGTACATCCTTGTTGGAAACATTAGGACAAGTATCTCATTGGGAAAAGTGCAAGGCCAAGGCCTCATGGTTTCTGATTCCATTCTACCCGGCAATCGGATGGAAACACACCAGGATATCCCACAACCATCATCATACTAGCAAGAGGATAAGAACCAATTCCAGAACTAAAAATCAATCCTCGACAAGCAATTGAATACATCAAGGTTGGTAAAGGATCCTGGTAGAATAGGGAAAATCTTGTCAACCATGTCTTAAATATTACTATTGCAATTAATGAAGCAAGCTTTCCAAATGCACAAGTATTATTTCTCATTGACCATGCAACCACTAACACAGCTGATGCATCCGATGCTCTTCGCGCAACACATATTAATCTGTATCAAGGGGGTAAACAACCACTACTTCGGTATGGTTGGTTTAATAAACCAAATAGTGTAAACCTCTATGTTCAGCAAATAAGCTCTGCTATTGATAATTTGACATAACCAGAGAGGTGGTGTGGGATGCCTAAAGGATGCAGAATGGTGCTGCAAGGACGTGGTATATAGCCTGAAGGAGGATTAATGCATAACTTCAAAAGTAAGGAAGATAAGAAGTATAGAAGTCATAACAGTAACTCTTGCCGTGCCAGAGAGCTTCTTTCCGTACAGTCAGATTTTTTCGGACACAAGTCACACCTTTAATTAGAGATTGTGATTAGGGTCCATTTATATTTAATAATCCCAATTTGCATTCGAACTAAATTTGATTGACTACAGATGGGGGTGGGCAAAATAGTTTATAAGAAAGAATTCTCAATACAATTGGCCTTAACTTATCGAGAGAGAAAAAAAAGCCTTACAAGAACTACAACCACTTTTGCGTCAGAAAATACTGGGGGAAAGTTTAAGGTATACTTAATGCCTACTATACTTGCTAAGGTTATAGCACAGATCAATTTACAACAACTGAACATGAGAGCTATTGTCGTATTCCATTTACTCTGGATCCTTACTGAATCTTCTAATTTTTCCTTTTAAGCATATTTTCACTTTTTCATGAAACCAAAATCTCCTAATTCAATTATATTCCTTCTCTAAGGTCTATTCTTGGTGTTATCATACATTGCTGGAAGGTTGTAGGATTTTCACCGTATCTTCAGAGTCTTAGCAATTGTCGACTCAATTGTGATTAGTTGCCGCGGAATTGTAGTTTCATCAGAGAGCCCACCTTGGCGCTCTTTCAACCCTATCTTGAATGAATTATCAGACTATTTGTAACTAGATGGACATAAGTCATATCACTTAGACCATTTGCATGACTGATGTTAAATGATACATTCTAATGTAAATATATGAATTAAAGGGATGGTTTTATTGGAACCAAAGGCTACTTAAAGGACATGATTTTATCAAGGGTTATGGAAGCTCAAAATGTAAATAAATCCAGTATCGACCAATTTGTGACTGTTTTAGTCAATGCCATTTCCCACAGAATGAATCGATTACTGATATTTATTTACAATCTCTTAGATCAAGATACATATTTTATCCAGTCTTTTGTGCGAATAAATATCTATTTAGAAGACTTAATAGTCTCATATTTTAGGAAAGAACAAATGGCTGATAAAATCAACTTTAGGACTAATTTTGATAATTCTGACAAGTACTATATCCCTCAAGATGAAGAATACAAGGATAGTTATATACTATCTCTGAGGTAAATATATATCTCTTAGTCAGTCTTTTATAAGAATCAAATCATACTTATTAGATTTAACAACATCAAAGCTTTGAAAAAGAATGAACTACTAAACAAGAGCAATTTTCTAGCTCAGTTTAAGTAGTCAGATTTGAATTATAACTCTTTTGCTAAATTAAACTTGTAAACCAATTTTAAATTAGTTTTAATTTTTGAGTTTCAAATTCTGATTTACACTTGATTCTTAAATGCAGTTGATTTGATACTAATTGTAATAATCACAATCCCTCTGGTTCTGGAGGGGGCTACTGCTTACTTATATGTGTGGTAGAGCAATGCGCATTGTTGTACGCTGAATATTGACGTTCCCATAATCAAGAATCTAATCACACAGTCAGCGAGGATTTTACCTTTACTATTTGGACTACTGAGCAGATGTTGCACATTCCACTGTAATATAGCTGTAGTTCGGCGTGGTAAACACTAACCATAAGTACCTGGGCTGATGTCGCTACAGTACCTCACTCCTTCTACAAGTACTGTATAGGCTGGTATAGATTAATCTTCTCACCTACACAAGTTCCGTTCCCCCTATTTTCCCCCTAAGTGCAATATACACTTTTTTCAACACTATATAATTTCATCACATATTCCCTTGTAACGTGACCTGTAATGTTACCAGAATTATATTTCACCACCCTACTGCACTCACGGCTGTAATGGCTTACCAGCAGATGGGTGAAGAAAGAACAGGCTCCGGTACACTAACTCCACCGGGCCCGAGAAACAGCCCTTGGTTCCTTGAGTTACATTATTGGATTGGAGCTGTCCTCCCACACCTCGCCCTGTCAGAAAATTCTGTAATTAACAATAGATTGGAAGACTTGGAAGAGGATGATATTAGTGAAAATGATGTATTTTCAGCTACACTTCAGATTCAGATGTTCCAGTTAATTTCCTCCCGTTAGGAGCAGGGAGTCGCCCTCTCTCAAACCTCCTAAATGTCGAACGAAAAGGTCTTTGAGCTCTCGTATAACGTCAAAGACCTTTCCACCACTGTTGTGGCAAGTACAAGAAAACCACCTCTACCTGCCCCCAACACAAATAAGCCCCAGCCCTATTCAATGTCGCTGCGAATCCAACAATGGGAGACTTGAAGACAAGGGTCAAAGGTCGGAAAGGAGCGACTATGGTGGGACTGAGACCACTACAAAACCCGGAAGTGAAACCAACCAAGGAACAGTCTGGGAAAGGCAGTAACGATCCAGCCCAGATGGAGGATTTACTGTAGTAGGCCCAAGAACCCCATATGGGCACTGATCATGGCAAGGAGGAGAATTTATGCAACTCACGAGACACCTCCACCCCTCCCCGATACTAGTCAACTGTAAACCAAAATTGCACATGAGATTGTGAAAGAACTTCAGAAGTCTGGTTGCTCTGCACTAACAAAACTACAAGTGCTAATCAACTCGAATATTGGTAGGATGGCCCTAACAACCACAATAACACTAGACTCATTAGAGTATGACAGTTATTTTACACCAATAACTACGGCTCTTAATCACGCTATACCAGAAGAACCACGCACCTATGGAAAATCCCACAGGGCACCTACCGAGATCCAGGTATTTATTCACCCGGTGGCCCTATACGCAGTTATCAATTAGGAACAATTGATGGAATAATTCAGGTGAGAAAGCCTCTGGATTAGGCAGCAAGTTATGGTATCCTAGGTCAAGCTTTTGCACAGAATGGAAGAAAAACAAGCCCAGACAGGTGGTACATCAATTGTCATAACGGTTCCTACCGAGGACGTAGATCGTATCTGTTAGGCACATAACTCCCACAAGGGCCCAGAGGAGCAGTTTAAGAGCTCTGGGCT
>QFET01017639.1:0-19153 GCA_003316355.1 Tuber calosporum | reverse complement strand
GCGTGCAGGACTGGGGGGGTCAGTAATAGTGGTGGGAGGGGGGGCGAGTGTGAAACAGTAGGCTAGGTAAAGAAGCTCAGACAGGAGTGAGGTGAGGCTGGGGTCAGCAGGATCTGTTGTGCGATAGGGGTTGGGTAAGCCAGCACTAAGAAGTGCGACTGGTGATGAGAGAGAGTCAAGCTGAGCGCCAAGGCCTGAAATTGCACAAAAGGCACATAGGAGTGGAATTAGGGTAATCACTCCAGTGGAGAGGTCATCGAGGCCAGCGGGGGGGAGGATAGGGACCTGAGATGATGAGAAGTGGATGACTTCCTTAGTCTTGTCAAGGAAGGAGGACAGGAACCTGAGATGAGGAGGGATGTCCACCGTGGAGGCAGTGCCTGATGGTGGTGCAGGAGTAGCAGTGAAAAGAGGAGAGGGAGGAGGACCGGCTTGCGCCATGACCAGGCTTTGGGTACGCAAGGACCTAAGCGAGGACAGATGTGGGTAGTATGGTTGGAACCAAGTACACTTTTGACGTGGTGGTGCAAAATGTAAGGGGAGGAAAATACGAGAAGCGAAGCGTAACTATCCTCCGGTCCCTCTGTGGGTCCTTATATAGACCTCTTCCCCCAACTCTAACCACTATGGTGGTGTAAGTGAGCAGCCATGTGAAACTCTTACATCATATAATCTTCCAAGTGCGAAGGTCGTCTGCAGTAATAATAACATTAGGACTCACAAGTCTGCGTCATGTGCGAAACCCAAATGTCCCTAAAGTGGTCTTGTGAGTGAAATCTACAAATATTAACCTTATGACTCACAGGTGTAAGTCATGCGCGAAACCCACATGACCTTGAAGTGGTCATGTGAGTGAAATCAATTCCTAAGAATCTGATGGCTCACAAGGGAGCCTCATGCGCGAAACCCGCATGACCCTGAAGTGGTCGTGTATGCTAAATCGCGTTGGAAGAATCTCATGACTGACAAGTGAGCCTCATGCGCGAAACACACATGACCCTAAAGTGGTCATGTGTGCTAAATCAACACGTAATAACTTCATGACTCACAAGTGTGCATCATGGGCTAAACCCACATGACTCTGCAGTGGTCATGTGTGAGAAATCAACACATAAGAATCTTATGAGTCACAAGTCAGCCTCATGTGCGAAACCCACATGAACCTGAAGTGGTCGTGTGTGCGAAATCAAGCCTTAAAAATCTCCTAACTCTCTAGTAAGCGTCATGCGCAAAACTCATTTGACCCTGTAGTGGTCGTGTGTGCTAAATCAACTCATAATCACTTCATGAAGCACAAGTGTGTATCATACGCAAAACGAGAAAACCTTTCGAATACCATGCAATTAGCGCCTTACCTTTCGGATACCACTGACCGAGAAATATACTACTCAAAGAATGTGAAACCATGCTACCCGACCACAGCGAGAGGGTAACCTCTCTCCACTCTCAGGTGGGGTCAGCTCTCCACACTTTTTTCTTGCTAAACTAGAATACACCACCACAACCACCACCACCACCCTGCGCTGCGACCCACCTCTAGGTGGGATGGAGGGCTGCCATCTGCCTTTCGCTTCACTCTGGATAAGGTTTGTTTGCTTCCCTTATATCTCCTCTACTATATAAGAATAATAATACTAATTCTTGAAATAGCTGACTCAGAGATCGTTCTACCCGTGCCGTAACGGTAGAATTGCCTGTCCATAGTAATTGTTTTCTTGAATCAGTTTGTGATTCTTCCTGATATAATTTTAATAATACTAATAGTTATTTTTATAGTACAAAGCTTCCCTACCAAGTCTTGAATGGTTACATGGCTTCTCGGCCTTGGTTTGTCTCTTTAATAGTTTGTTGCTTTCTTAAGCCAGTGGACATGGTTTCAGCAATACTAATCCAATTATTATACAGGAGCAATCCATCCAGTCTGTGAAGGCAGTATAACCTGTTGGTTGCTCTTTAGAAAAGCAGACTCTCATATGCATTGACTCTGTGGAAGAGTCAGTGATAGTGTATTGAATCAAGCCTCTTGATTCGCTAAACCAGATTCTCAAAACATCTTCAGAAACTAAACTATTCATGTTTGGAAGACTGGACATTAGGCCGATGGGATGCTGGTGTCTTGAAGGCAGAGTGTATAGGGTATTCATAAGTCTTAAGAGAGATGATAAAGTTCTATAAGCATGGTCACTTTACGGTAATCTCAGTCTGCCGCATGTCTGTTTCACAACAGAATTAGGTAGTGTTCCACAATCATAAGTGTTTAGTAAGTCTCTCTCACTCCTTTACTCAATCACAGATTCTCACTCATTTCAGTATCAGACCTTTTCCGTCTCTTTTTGTTAAAAAAAATATTAATCTAATATATAAATCTATCTTTTTAGGAACTTATCAATCATTAATGTAGTATGTCCTACTTACTTACTGTTAAACTATTTCAATTACATAGTAAGTTTTTCTATTCCATCTCTTGGTTACAGGTTTTACGATTATGCCCCCAGGTACCACACATCCGACACTGCTGACTCCCAGGACCAGACTCAGGAGGTGGCTCAGTCATATTGAGTACAGCTTGAGCTCGTACAGTCTTTCGATGTTGCTCCCCCCGAGTCATTCGCTTTTGCTTTGGTCGTCCTTGTGCTAGTCGTAGCTTTGTTGGTAGATGGCATAGCGGGCCAGGGGGCAGTGGGTTTTCATGTGTGAAAGAGGGGATGTCGTCCAGGGCGATTGGTATGAAATTTCGTTTGTAAGTTGCTTTCCAAGTTGATTTTTGGAAGGCTACTGGTAGGTAGGATTAGGGTGACTCTCCAAGTGCTAGAATAAAACTAAATGCATGTCCGCAGGGAATGTCGTTTTCTTGAAAATGGCCACCAGTACACCACTTCCTCTCTAAGTCAACGATATAGACACGATCATTGGTCTGGGTGACTTCGCCCAACTCCCGCGTTGCAAATCGAACCGTATTGCGACGAGACCATTCACGACTAATCACAAGTTGACTGATAGCAAAAGGTGTGTGAGTTTGTCCTTGCTCTTGATGACTGGCTTCCGAATAGCGCTGATATCGTGTCTCCATGGTGATATACCATATTTCGTTTAATAGGTCAAGGATTGAAAGCTCGTGTTCTGATTTCAACAAGTGGTTCATTGATTCAACAATGTTGGAAGTTTTGTGACCGTAGTTTCGACCTGGGAAAAAGGCAGTAACCCACAAGGCAGGGTTAATGCTTTGCAGGTAGTTGGCAGCGGCAGGGTTTTGTTGCCGAATGGTGGCAAGTTGTGTATCATGGTCTTCAGTTGTTTTCGTATTCGCAGTTGGCCAAAATAGATCGTCCATCCCTCGAAATTGCTTGAAGTTTTGACTCAAATGAAAGTAACAAATTGCTCTTGTAACTTGATTGCCCATTACTGTATCAGCTGCCAACAGCCCTTTATCGCGATCACTGATTAAAGTCATAAAAAGCGATTATGGAATTGCAAGCTTTAGATTTTCCAAAAAACCATGTCCATGATGCCGTATTCTCACTTTCCCCAATTGCCCAGGCCAGGATAAGACTTCTTCTATTTGCATCGATTCTGACAGCCAACAATAGAGTTTGAACAAATCGTGCCTTCAAAAATGTACCATCAAGTGCCATGAACTTTCGCATTTGAATAAATGATAATTGTGATTCAGCTGGACAAATGAAAACCCTCTGAAAACACCTTCGATATCCCTCCTGACCAGAATTTTCTACCGTCATATGAAGTGCTGTATGAATCCCGGGATTTTTAGACCGAAGTAATGCTAGATAGGCGGGAAGCTGTAGGAATTGCTGTTGCTGGTGTTCAATTCTATCATTGATTAAGCTGGCACGGGCTAGTCTTGCAGCTTCACGATTTACTGATACCCCATAGTTCAATTGGAGCGAGTCTAGAATTTCGCGTATTGTTCTATCCCGTGTAACGAAAAGGTGCTATGGAACTGTCCTTCGAAGCCATGACTGTGTATTGTAAACTTCCCGAGGTGTTATTTGTCTTCCAATGCAGGTATGCCGTTCTGAAATAATTTTGACTTCAATTTCCCCTGCTTGGTTCTTACTAGCATATACCCTGCATGGGCAGTCTTCCATTCGACATACATAGTCTGCCCGTCTTTGATCTTTGCTTTTCATCCTAAAAGCAAAATGATCACCAACTGCCCATCCCTCCAGTTTCTCTTTTAAACTACTCCAATCACGTAAGATTTGTCCTAATACTATCGGTGTATTCATCGTTCGGTGGTCTAGAAGGTAGGATTCCGTTTGAGAAATAAAAGGCAGAAAATAAAAGAGTAAAAAATGGAGTATATTCAAGCTATTCCGATACGCTTTTAATGTTTGATGCTCTCTTTTCCAATTATCTACTCTCTCATTATTTATCTACAGGTTCATGGGTCTGATCTTTGTTTTGAAGGTCAGTTCGCATGCTATGTTTTAGTGTTTAGTGGTTGTTAAGGGGAACTGGGAACATAGCACCGCTCTTACCCTCTGGATACCCTCAGGTAGCATGGTTTCACCATTTTTCGCTGCCACATTTATCGGCGGATGGTATCCGAAAGGTAACTACAAAAATGCATGGTATTTAAAAGGTTTACCCTACGCAAAACCCACATTATGCGGAACTGGTCAAGTGTGCGAAATTCTCGTAACCCTTGCAAGCCTTACTCTGCTCTTTGCCCACTCTTGTCTAGCACCTTTCTAGGCAATCCTGACTGTAGTTCCCCTCTCCAATTGTCTAAGTCCCATTAGGCTTGTTGGTCTACGATCTACCGTAATAGATGTCGTCTCTGATTCTGTCTTGAATTCTGTCCACCAATGTGCCCTGCATTTCCACATATCATTCCATTTACTTCCTTGCTGATCTCTCCCTTCACAGTTTCTTTCATTGATTCTCGATATGTTGATGAAAGTCATTTGCACGTTCGTTAGTTTGTAGTCTCATGACTTCGATATTGGGGTGTGCTGTCACAAGTTGTTTTTGCCAGTTGTCAATCTTTTGTCTCATTGCCTCCACTCTTATGGGGTGGATTTCGGTTGGGGTGTTTGTCTTCTTCTGCATAGTTGTCTGATTCCTATTTGATATCACAATTTTCTTCAGTGAATCTAACTGTTTTATCCACCCTTTAATCCTTTTGCTCACTCATGGAAACATGTTTTAAGATCTTTTTTGGTTGTCCCCATTTCTTAGGAAAGAATCCGCCTCTTAGCTCTTCTGCCTTATGAATTCAGCATTGATCGTCACAACATGATCTCCAGCTAATATTTCGATGGTGTTTCCTTGGTGCTCTAAGGAACCATCGGTGACCGTCCTTGTCTCATTGATGGATACTGGATTCTTCGTCATAACATGGCACCCGTGATAGTGCTGCATGTTCTGTTTCTGGGTCTGATATTCTTTTTGATTTGTCCATACTTCACTCCCAGTCCGATAAGTCGTATTCATCCTCTTTCTTCTCCGGCTGGTTAACATCCAGTCTTTCTCCCACTCTTTGTCCTCTTTTAGGACTTTCCTTGAGATTCAATCCTTGCCAATACTCTTCCAGGACCTCTTGTGGTATTGTAGTTTTGACTGCTTTACTATGCTGGATATCGTTTGTGAAATCATTAGACAACTCATTCTGCATTCTCGAAGTTTGCCGCCCGGTACCACTCTTAATCATGTTCTGCCCTATACCCTGTCTACTAGACTCTATATTACTGTTTCTTGCAGTATAGGCAGGAGGCGATTATTTATGCAAGTAGGATTTCTGTGTCTCTTTCCGTTTCGATTGGCAGTGAGGGCTGTTTGGTTTGTGATGGTAGTCGGTTGTTGTTATAGGGTTCCAAGAGAGAGATATGGATTGTGTGGTGAATGTTCAGTTATGGTGGTAGGTCAAGCTTATATGCTCTTCTTCCCACCTTTGCCAAGATTTCGAATGAGCCAATTTCATATATTCTAATTGCTTTGAATGTGTAGTAGTCCTAATGTTCTTTTCCATCAACCATACATGGTCACTTGGTTTGAGATTCAGATCGGGTTTTCTGTGTCGATCGGCTCCTACCTTTGAACTCAGCGGGGCTGAGGTCATTTATGCATTTAATACCTCATGCAGTTGACTCATAAAGTGTGCTGGAGCTATTTTTTACACTATCAAATCTACTATTTGTTCATGCACGGCATGAGGTCCATAGTTTGCATAGTACATCGCTTCTCTTTTTGTTTCCTCATAAGAGTTGTTGTATGCAAACTCTGACGTGGATAGAAGTGCTGCCCAATTATCTTCCTGATAGTTGACATATGCTTGCGGATATTATTCGAGAATTGCATTTATCCGTTCGGTTTGTCCGTCCATTGCTGGGTGAAATGCCGTGCTCAACCTTCTTTCAATGTTCATTTGTTGAGTTATTTACTTTCACACTTCCGATGTGATTAGAGATCCGCCATTGCTGATGACATCCAAGGGTAGTCAATGAAGCCCGAACACATCATCCCCAAATACTCTCTAAAAAAGTTGTTTTGACGTCATCTGTGTTCCGCCGCGAAGAACGTGACACTTTTTTGTCAAGCGGTCTAACACCACCCATATCGCAATCTTTCCTTCGGACAGGGGCAGTCCTGTGATCAAGTCCATAGCTATTGATATCCATGGTTTTTCTTGGACTTTCTATGATTTTAAGAGACCATATGGCACATGTCTTACTAGTTTCGTACTCTGTCATATGTCGCAATTTTTCACATAATGTTTTACTACTGAGCGAAGTTCAGGCCTGTAGTATTGCCGATTTATGACTTGCGTTGTTTTTGTTGCTCTTCCTTGTCCTGCATTTGTCACATCATGATGTCTTCTTAAAATGTCCGTCTTTGGTTCTTCTTCTCTGTGGATCCAAAGTTTTCCATCGAACAACATGCAGTCCTCCTTCCATTCGCATAGTCCTAGGGCTATATGGGGAAGTTCCTTTTATCCTTTTTCTAATGCCTTTCGGATTTCCCTAAACCCGGGATCTTATACCTTAGCATATTTCATCTCCTCGTTGTGTGCCTTTTCTTTGAGTTCGTGCACTGGCATTTCCCAGATAACCAATTATGCTTCAGATCCTGAATCTTCTGCTTCCCTTTCAGGGGAGAATATATCTTGATGCAACAATATTGTATGGCATTGGGTCTTCCTTTGATCCCCTGGGGTTGGCAGGTATGCAGGCCTTCTTGTGAGTGCGTCGGGATTCCTTCCTAGGTTTCTAGGTCGATATTCAATTTGAATATTGAACTGGCTCACTTCTTCGCTACATCGAATTTGGCGTCTATTCAGTTCCTCTGTTGTGGTGAAAGGTATCAGTATCTAGTAATCGGTGATAATCCTAAACAGGTAAGGGCTTCCTTGTACATATTTCGTCCTTTCCTTTCGAGCTTGAACTATGGCCAGTAGTTCTATGTCATGAATGTCATAATTGCGCTCCACTAGTGACCTTGCTTTAAAACCTATACGCTATAGGTTTCCAAACTTGTTCGGTGTCTATCTAGAATATAGTTCACGAATAGAGATAATTCGAGGAGTCAGTCTCCATCATAATCGGTTTCTCTGGATCGAAGTCTTTGAGTATTGTTGCGGTTACCAGTCCTTACTTGAAGTGTTCGAAAGCTCCTGCTTCTTTATCTTTCCATTCCTATATTTTTTCCTTCTTTGTTAGCTCATAAAGTGGTTTTGCTATCCTGCTGAACCCTTGAATAAAGCGTCTGTAGATGTTGCACAATCCTATGAATCTTTGGATATCTTTGACTGTGTTGGTAACCTTCCAGTCATCAATAGCTGCTGTCTTCACAGGATTCACCTTGACTCCCTCCTGGTTGATGATAAATCCCAGGTATTCTATTTCTTCCTTATTTAATTCGCATTTCCTTGGTTTTAGATTGGCTCCTGCCTTTTTGAGTTTGTCCATAACTTTTCCTACATATTTTGGGCGCAGTTCCACATCCTCCGAAATGGTGTTCCTTCTCCGTCCCCCGCCTGGATTCTGATATTGTGCTAGGCGTCCTTAATGTTGAGGTTCGTGATCAGTTTGACTTTTCTTACCCGGTCGTGGAATTCTCCCATGAGGAGTAGTAGATATCTATACTTTTTTAACACTTCGTTGAGTCCTCTATAGTCGATACATAATCTGAGGCCTCCATCCTTCTTTTTAACGAACAGGATAGGGGCACCTGCTGACGATCCTGATAGCCTAATCCATCCTTTTCCCAAATTGATTTCCAAATATTCTTGTAGGGCTTTTAACTCCTACTCTCTTAGGGGATATAACTTCATAAATAGGGCTGTTATTCCTGGTTCCAGATCGATTGTATAGCCAAACTCAGGGCCAGAAATCATCTATTGTTACCCAAAAACCGATAAACCCACCATAATTCAACTGAGTCGAGATAATTTTATAATCTTTTATGATAAATATTTAAATAATATTAAGATCTCTGATATGTAACAAAGTCAATAAAATAAACCTGACCTTTACAAATTAAGAGGTGATAAAGTTGTTATGAATTGAAGATAGTACGCCTGACTCCCCAGTGTGTCACCAAAACCTGTGTATTTCTCTTACTTTTTATGGTGAAAAAATATAGAATATTAGCAATATTTTCCTGCTGGTGGTATATCTGATCATGATATTCTTCTAGCCTTTTTAAAAAAGTATCAGAAAAGAAAAATAATTCTACCTGAATAACCTTTTCTGGCAAGAAAATATAATTCTTCGTAAAATAGTTTTCAATGTAAGAAATAAAATTCTACCGATTCAAGTTTTCCTTACAAGTAACAAAAATCTACTTTAGCCATTTTTTCTATGCTAAAACAAATTCTTCTTGATTAGGTTTTCCCTTTCTGAAATCAACTCTCCCTGCATAAGCTTTTCCTACAAGAAATAAAATTTTACATTTTCAAGTTTTCTTTACAACAAAAAAGAAATCCTGAATCATCATTTTTTCCTTGGAAGAAAAAATGTATGTACTTGGTCAAGTTTTCTCTATAAGGGAAAGAATTCTACATGAAAAGGTTTTCCTGATAAGAAATGAGATTGTTTAACAGAAAGTTCCTCCTAGAATGAAAATTATTCTACATAATCTAGTTTTTCAAACAAGAAAAACAAATTCCTCAAATCCTTGTATTTCCTACAAGTACAAAATTCTACTTGAACAACTTTTCCATTCCAGAAAAAACAATCTAGCTTTGCAAGTTATCCATCTTGTAAACCAAATTCCAAGTTTCTAGTTTCCACGATAAGAAATATTATTTTACCTTAGCAAGTTCGGCCTACAAGAGAAGACATTCTACCATGCCAAGTTCCCCCTACTATAAACATAATTCTAGCTTTGCATTTTACCCTAAAATAAAAAAACAATTTCCATACTCAAGTTTTGCTCACAATAAAAAGATTCTACATCTGAGGGGTAGGCTATTCTATGAACACGCGAATCAGACTATGCCTGAATCTTAAATCTGTAGACCGAGTCGTGTCTGGGAAGGCTCGTTGATAGAATGGTAAAGATTTATCAAGTAAAACATATGATATTAATAAGATCTCTTCTCTGTTGCTTGATAATGGCTCAAGCTGGTGAGGTTTGGATATTTATACCACGCATCCTCGTCTTCGTGGACCACCTCTGATTTTGTCTAAAGTATTATCTTTCTTTCAAATCCCATCATTTAATCAAGATCTTACACCCTTTGATCCTGAAAGTTTTTCTTTCCCACGGACAGCTGATGACGTGATCATGCCTTTGACTTCTGATGGTGGGAACCCTCCTTCGTCTGAGTGGCCATCTGTCTGCTTGCTGCTTGAACTCAAGCCGTCTAGTTTGGAATATACTAATCGTTTCTTAGAAGACTGAGGAGGCAGCTTAGATGTTGTACGCGTCTGTTTTATGCAGTCTTCTTCGGCAATGCAGCTGGCTTCCAGGATAGCTAGTGTTCACGATCGGTCCAATACCTTCTCGTCTTCCCTGCCTCTCCTTATCAACCCGATGTGCCAGGTTTGTTGACCTTGTAGGCATCATAAGGGGCATCAGTCTACTCACAGCATGAGTTGTAGTAGGATAGTTCAATTTTCGCGTTTATACCAATCTAGGACTACTCGGGCTCTTTTAACCTCAACGAGGTGTAGCTTTGCGAGTTCATGAGCGAATTCATTCGTTCCACTTCTGAGATGTAGTCAGAAATGCCCGCTTATATACAATGCGGACAGCATTTCATCAGACGGATGGCGACGATGTATACGGGTTAACAAGAAGTCCTCCAATTACTCGTTTTTCGATGTAAACGAGCAACTGCAAAAGGTGCCTGTGTCGACTTCTACGGCAAATACCAGTTCCGGAAGTGTATGATTATCTGTGGAGGTTTGAGCTCATGCTCTTATTCCATCTTAGGTGTCTTCTAGTCCTCTCCAGAGTCGTTTGTACCTATTACTAGCTCCCTCTTCTGTGCTGTTGTCTCTAATCACTCGCTACTTCTAATTACAATCTCTTAACCCAAAATCCAAAAATGAAACTTAAAATTAAAATTAAAACCCATATACATATCCTTTTTGAATTTGACTTGGTCGGGTGCAAACCTAACATACTTCCTTGGCCCTGCTAGGAAAACCTTTTCCTGGTTATTCAATGTCTGTTCGTTTTCGCATTTCCGAATATCCCTAGGAAATTCCTCCACCAATTCCTGCGCATATTCCAAATGGTCGGGTGGTTCCCAGGTATTTTTATCCTCAGAATACACAGTTCACTTAACAATATAAGTTAACTTGCGCATTCGTCCGTTTCAGCCATCCTTGCACTCTGTGTAAGCGTTTATTTCACTCTTCGCGATTCTTTCGATCTCCCATTCAAGGTCTATATCAATTTCTTTGATCTCACGGTGAGGTTGCTCTCTTCCCGCTCAGTTTGACATGCCGAAGGGTTCCAACTAGGATATATTAAATATAGGATCGATTTTTCAATGGGGCCATATTTCTAATTTGTAGGCGGTTTCTCCCCTTTTTTCTAATACTTTAAAGGGGTCATATAGCTTTGGACTAAGCTTCTTCCAAGGTCCCTTAGTGCGTATATATTTTCCATTTTACAAGACTATATCCCCAACCGCGATATTCATTTGTTGGCTAGCTTTTCGGTTTGAATACTTGTTTATATATCCCGTAATTGTTTACAAGCTTCTCTGGCCTGTTGGTGTCCTGTTTGCATCCAGTGCGCATATAGCATGGGGCCTGGATTTTGTGCTTCGCGTTCCTTCAGCTATTCTATTTGTGAATGGAACCCATAGTTGGCATAAAATAGTTACATACCATGTGCGTTTATTACTGAGTTGTTGTAAGCGTGCTCAACTAGTGGTAACAACTGGTACCAATCCTTATATCATAATTGACAAAGTTCTTAAGCTATCCTTCCAGCATTTGGTTGCTCATGTCCATTTATACATCAGTTTGCTGGTGGTACCCAGGGGACATCTTTCATTTTATCCCTAAACCTTTGCATAGGGTTTCTCAGAATTCTCAGGAGAATTTGCATCAATATCAGAGATAATTTCAGCTGGAAGTCTATGTAGCTTCCAGACTTCCCTCCAGAATACGTTTGCAACATAGTTACCTGTTGCGTTACTTTCCAGACCAATGAAGGGAGCCATTTTTGTACACCGATCCACAATTACCATAATTTGTGTTCTTCCTTGCGATTCTGGTAGTTGTGTGATAATGTCGGTGGATATGGATAACCAAGCTATCAAACGAACTTCCAAGGGCTGCAACAGACTAAATCACGCATGTCCTGGTGATTAATTATAATGGCATTGGTCATATGACCGTATGTAGTCATTGATCCACCCTGTCAGACTCTTCCAGTAAAAGTCTCTTTAATTATTTCCGGTGTCTTTTGTTGCAGGAAATCTCCTGCTACCTACACATAATGGTATCCTTTTGCTATATTTGTGTGTAGCAGTTCGTTATCTGGGATGTATATACGATTTTTGTAGTAGATTAGTCATTCAATTATCGCCTAGTGACTGGGTAGTAGTTTGCATATGTTTATCAATTCTTCCAAGACCTGCTTGCGTTATTGCCAATCTATATCCCACGGCCCTGCTTATGCGATTGTCATATACAGTTCTTTGTCGCATTTTCTAATATCAACCTTTGATATTGCATTTGACATCAGGACTATTCTTTGGTCCAGTCTCGCTTGGTGGTCAATGTGATCGAGAAACTCATTTTCAGCTTGGATTGCTTGCTGGTAGGCTACCACTACCTTGATCTTTATGGCTATGAATCTTTTTGGTGAGATATCAGTACTTCTGAATCCCCCATCCTCTGTCTGCGTGTTTTCCAGTCTGTCATCTTCCATTGCATCAGATGTGTGTATATATTCAATAATCATCTGTGCTATTCGGTCACAATTTTTTTTTTATCATTTCAAACCTGGCAATCTTGTTTTCCATGGTTGATTATCACTTTGACTTCACCATGTAATTCACGTCAATTACACCACCTCCAATACTTATCCCATACCTAGCGGCAAGGCCACTGCGGAGCGCTAAGCGGGTTTATGTTCCTATTGTTAGTCCGACAGCAATTCTTGTTTCTGCCAGCAGTTGTTCTTTGGTTGTATATGTGAAATCTTTTAGAGCATAAAGGTCATCTCCAGCTGCAAGTAAGGACCCTTTGGTGGGCAATCGTGCTTTTGATGATAGCAATTTTACCCACAGGGAACCTCATATTTTTGTGCCAGTTACTTCGTCCTTCCTTTCTAGATTACCCAAATGTACCAGAGTGATTTGGAAGTAGTACGGCCGGAGTATTGACTGTTAGCTATGCGCAGCTACTTCCTCAGGACGCTACACCGGCTGTTGAAGTAATGCATCAGGCTTCCCGCCTTGTTTTCCTGGTCCATAGACAATCTTGTATTTGTAGTTTCCCTGTTGTTGAGCCAACCGTATCTGCCGTGGATTCCATACCTTGGCCGTAAGGAAATTCAGTAAGTTCTGGTGGTCTGTATAGACCGTTACTAGCTTTCCTGTACCGACCAGGTACTGCTTCCAATCCTTAAATGCTTGCAAAATCGCTAGGGGCTCCTTATCATCAATCTCAGAGTTTGATTCTGACAGGCTTAGCTTTCTTGTGTGGAATGCGTCTGGATGCAGGTTTTTATCCTGCAATTCTGATAGAACACATGCTAGGGCAAAATCGCGTGCATCGGTTTCATCGCTGTTTTCTCTGACTGGGTACAAATGATAGAGTATTGGGGCGGAAATGAAATTTTTTTTAAGTTCCTTGTATGCCCCATTTTGTTCCTGTCCCCAACTAAACTTTCTGGGGTCGCCCTTCCACGTTTCAGTAATTGCTTGCAAACTTTTGAGAAATCCTTTATGAAATGTCGCTAAAGATTGGCAAACCCATTCAAGATTTGGTCCTCTTAGACAGGCCTTGGTACCTTCCAATTTTTGATGCTTTTAAAATTTCTTTCACTCATGGTAACTCTGTTGATTGCAACAATATATCCCAAAATTCTCCGGTACTACGTGAAAATCCAACTTTGAGGTTAACACTGCTTAATCATATACTTCCTATCGAGAAATCATCTCTCTGACCAAGTCAAGGTGTTCATTTTCTGTTTTGTAGTAATTATTATTTCATTCTGATATACCACCACTTCATGATATTAAAACTTCACACAGAATTGTGTTCATCATTGCCTGAAAAGCAGCCGGTGCGTTGACACGCCAGAATAGCATATCTTTGGATTCAAAGTGAATGTATCGGGTCCGTAAAGCTGTTTTCTATTCATCTCCTTCCTTAATTCTCTGGAGGTGATAGCCATCTTTTATGTTGAGCTTGGTGAATATTTAGTAGCCTGCAGGCAGGTCATGGAGTTCGCTCATGAGAGGCAATTAGTATTTGTTTGCCACAGGGAATTTGTTTAAATGTCTGTAATCCACGTATAGTCTCATTGAACTATCAGGTTTAGAGACAAATAAAATTAGTGCCCTAGAGGGTGATTTGCTCTCTACAATATTCCCCCGATCCTGCATTTTCCTACGATATTTGCTTAGCAAATATAGCTTGTAGGCCGACATAGGGTATATAATCCCCCAGGGTCATACAGCCCCTGGTATTAACTCAATTGCATGGTCAAAAGCTCTTTGGCTGGCAAGTTTTTCAGCCGTTCTGGTACAAAAATCTTTCTAAAGTCCTCATATTGGTGAGGGATTTGTAGGAATTAGGTTGCATCTGGTAGTGTAGGGGATGCACTCTCAATTCTTCCCACATACCGGGCTTCATGGTCATAGGCCACGGTCTTTTCCCATTCAAATGTCTAGTCTACACCCTCATCATTAACCCTATTCAGATATTTTTGATCATTAAATATTCATTTTACAAATTCTTGATGTGTTATATGGGACTTTCAGTATGCCACTTTCCAAAAGGGATGACAAGGTTATATTAGACGGCATTGGAAATTTCGCATAAGTAATGAGATCGGTAACCATTGCTACTGATATCGATCATGATAGGATGTGTATATTGTCTTCCCCCGATTGATGTAGTAGTTCCTTCTAAGGTGTAAATATCCTAGCTTTGTGTGAACGTGTGGTATTGTAAACGATGTTGGTAAATCAGTTCCTGCTTAATTACAAATATTTTAGATCTGGGGTCTAGTAGGAGACGAATTTGCATTTGCTCTCTATTTACTTCAATGGTTACGCTTCCTTCTGAGCATGAATAATAAGGGGAGGTAGGTGCTTCTGATTTGTTTCTTTGGTTAGGGCCACATTGGGCGTGTGCAGGTCCTTTTAGATACTTGTTCATTGTTCCATCAACTAAGGTGTTTGGTACCATGCCCACACAGTTTCAGCTATTGAAACCTCCTCTGACAAGTTCGAATCCTGGTCTTTGGTGTACTGGGCAGCCCTCTCCCAGCGATTTCTACCCCTTGTGGTAGGGTTCCCATACACCAGCCATTTGCCCTGGCAACTGCCTTGGCCTAACAGGAGCCGAACACGTATCATTAGGTGATAGATGGCCTTCTTGTGCTCTAGGAATTCTTCACACCTCGCCTCGATGACCATATGAGTTTTTCTTGCCACACCAGTCCACAAATGCAGATTCCAGCTTGGCGACGGATTTATCCCCCTCCATTTAGCCTGTAAACTCGGTGGCTGTAGTTTCTTTGTCTCTTCCAACTTCTTTTTGTTGATATTTGAAATCATGTTCCGTTTGTCCAATTATTCCGTTGTTCAGCAGACCCATTATAAATATTCGTTCCAGGAAGGCTTCTCACGATTCATGCTAAACTTGTTTCCTCTTGTCATTCCTAAGAGGTACCTTGTTCAAGCTAATCTGTCCACTCTTCCTTGGAGCATTGATAGGGATTTTGGGCTTTGAAAGGACTTGGGTTTACTTGACCTACTTCCGTACTAAAGTCCAAGGTATATCAAATGTTGTGCACAGCTTACTTCTCTTTGAGTTTAAAATTCGCAGAGTTAGTCCTGGACTACAATGAGCTGCCATCCAAGTCAATCTGTTGTTGCTCACCTGTCATTCTTAGGTCTGCATTACTCTTCTAGGTCTAGCATGCTTTTCGTATATCTCACTTGGTTTTAAGTTTCCCACGCAGAAGCACGGAATACCTGCTAGTAGGACATTGCATAAGTCCAAGAGCCTTTTTCATTTCAGTTACCGAAAGGATTCCGTAACCAAATACCCAGTCGCCGTCACTGCCTGTGCCTGAAACTTTCTTAAGTTTCTTCCATGTCATCCACTTCCCACATTCTTGGCTCCTTGAATTGATTCACCCTGGTTGCGAGTGGCCTTTGCCAGTTGGGTGAAATTTTTACCCTGGTTCTTCGATATGGGGGTTCAAATTTCCCCCGTCGGTGTCCTATTATCGATTATTGTACCTGTTTCCTCCAGAACCTCCAAGTATGGTTGGCCAAGTAGTAACGTGTCCATATATTGGTTATCTTTCGTTCTTCAATTTAGTCCTTAGGGAATTCTTTATGAGCCTAAATCCAATTTGGATGCCCAACCCTTCAGTCAGAATTTGGTTTTTTGTCTTTTTCAGCTTGTTTTTTTCAATTTGTAGGCGACCTTCTCTGCTGCTGTTTAAGCTTTTCATTTTTTATTTTACGCAGTTGTATTACCTAATTTCGATTCCTCCTCATGTTTCCATATCTATGGTTCCCCTTTACCAGGGTCCTTCTTTCTTAGGAGCCCTTGTGGTTCCTGGAACAATTCTTCCACCTTGGTAACCCTGCGGACTGCCTTGATCTATTCACTATCCAGATCATAGTTCTCATATGATAGCGTATGCATGGCTTCAATGGGGAGTTGGCGATGAATTATGATTCTCCAAGCGATTCCAGATACTTCGCTCTTGATGTTATAGTTCTCCATGGTAAGGAGATACTTCTCTATGTCTCCTGGATACCTGACCTTCTCACTTTCAGCTAAGGCTTTTTGCGCTTTATGCTATACTGAGAATCATTCTGTCACTTCAGCGCGAAAAGTGATCCAAAAATTGAAACCATCATGTTTGACAAATCTGAGGTAGGCAGTCATCTTCTTTTAGTACATTACAAAGAAAGGGTCTACCTCATTTCCTACCATTCTTCCTAACGCTTACTTGATACATTCATCATAATCCTCCCATTCCCATGGGTTTCTTCCTGAATAATCCTCACGATTGAGCAACCATACTCGTACATCCTCATGGGGTTTATTTTGGAACTTGAATGGGGGATCCTCCAGTCGCCTGTTGCTACTGGCTAATACTTGGCTTAGTCGGTCCACTCAGGGATCTGCCACGGATTGCAATTTCAATGCTGGCGGTAGTCTACGAGTTGGTTCACCCCGTTGTCTTCAAGGACCACCCGTATTGTCCGAACCCGGGTCATCATCACCAGGGTTAGGGGAGTTTGCTGCAGGCCCTGGTTGTGAGTTCTTTCCCCCATTTCCATTTCATTCTCCTCTGTCTACTCCGTTTCCTGTATTCCTAGTAGGGATAAAGCTAATTTCTTCACTTGCATCAGCCATAGTTCATTTTTCTATTCCAGGATTTTCCACTGGCGGTTGTACCACGGTTTCCCTCACACTAGGTGGGTTTTTTGTAACCTGTAGTTGCACCAAAGTCTCATTCATCCCTGTCAACATTCGATTTAGCTGCTTGGATGCAGCATTCTGTATGACCAAATAGGCCTCCCTTTCATAACACTCTTGCTCGAGGCGCTGGTGAAGCTCCAGCAAATCCGGTCTGGTACACTCATATTCTTTTTGTGTGGCTACTTGTCTTTGTAGGATCTCGGCTATTTGCCTATCCCAAGCCTGTTCTCTCTGGCAGTCTCGATCCAGCGACTCTTACCCTCTAGCCCTAATGTTAACATGAAGTAGGGTGCTTCTTGCTTCCTGGTGTGTAGACCGTTCTTCCTGCTCTCACAACTTTGTTTTTCTCCGTTTGGTGGTTGCATCTTGAGGAGCGGCGGTTTCTGTTGCTAACATTTCAAGTCCTGAATTTACTTGTTTCAATACTACACCAATTATTTGTTCCCCACGGGTTATCCGTTGGGCATGGTTCTGGTTGATCTGCCTGATCCTGAGCTTGACTAGATAGTTGACGGTAGAACAGGTGTTGCCTATCAACCGATTCCTGGAGGGTACGGTCAAAGTAGCCTATTGCCTAGGCGTTACGTTATGCTAATCTTTCTATACACTGTATTTCTGGCGTTAGAGGGATGGGGAGTACTGGATCGAGGTGCAGGGGCTGATTTTCGGACCCAACTTGGCAGTGAGAGGTGGTGGAGTGTCAACGGTAAGCAGCAGTGTCCAGCTGCATAGTCGCTTCCCACCAGAGAGGCTTCTTCTATCTCTGACATAGCCTTGTCTGTGTCTACAGCTAATTGTTGTGCCATCCCGTTTTATTGGGACTCTGTTTGTTTTCCTTCTGTCTAAAGCGATGGGGTGAAGGAGGTTGAGTTAAAACTGAAAGAACTGTAGGTTTCTTCTTCTTCAGTATCGCAGTCAAGGAACGCTTTCCACCAGAAGGTGGCACTGTAAAAGTGTTCATATATTTCTTGTAAATCTGAGTCTGTAGTGCCGAGTAGGGGATCAGTGAACCAGGAGGTTCCTGAGGTATATAGAATTGAATCTTCGGCATTCGAGTTTTCAAGTATTTCTTCGAAATAGGAGATGTAATTTGAGGGACTTGGTTCGAGCAGAAGCTCATCAAGTATGGTGGAATCAGCTATACGCTTGTGTGATTCCTGAGGTATGACTTGGAGGTGTCCAATCGTCATGTACAGCAGCTGGGTAACAAGCAGATATATCAATATAATTTTTGGGGTAGCCAATTTTAAGAATATGTGAATCGGACTAGGCCTGAATCTTAATTCTATATATAAAGTCTAGACTAGGAAGCCTCATGGATAGAAAAGTAAAGTTTTGTCTAGTAAAACATGCAATATTGATAAGATCTCTTCTCCCTTGCTTGATAAAGGCTAAAACTCAGGAGGGACTTCAATATTTATATCCTGCGTCTAAGTGTTCACGCACTACATGTGATTTTATATAAACTACTATCTTACTTTCAAATCACATCATTTAAGCAAGTGCGGGTACCTTTGAGCCAGAAACTTTCTCTTTCCTCCACCTAGCTGATTGCGTAATCTGGCCTTTGACTTCTGAAGAACTGAACCCTCCTTTGTCTGACTGGTCCTCTATCTACCTGCTGTTTAAATGCTGGCCGTCCAGTTTGGAACATACTAATCGTTTCTTAGAACATCAAGGGGCCAGCTTGGTTGTTGACTGAGTCTGCTTTGTGGCATCTTATCCAGTTATGCAGCTGACTTTCAAGATGACTAGTGTTCACGATTGGTCCAATACCTTCTCGTCTTCACCACCTCACCTTATCAACTCGTTCGAATAGGTTTGTTGACTGTGGAGGCATCATTAGGGGCATGACAGTACTCTCAGTATGTGTCTGCATAGGATACTGCGATTTTCCCATTCATACCAACTTAGGACTCCCCGGGCTCACATATCTTTAACCAGGTGTAACCTTAGGAGTTCTGGACGGAATCACTGCGTTTCTGTTAGGCACATAACTCCCACAAGGGCCCAGAGGAGCAGTTTAAGAGCTCTGGGCT